>LTAE01011464.1:2142-15191 GCA_001647135.1 Pontederia paniculata | reverse complement strand
CTCTGATACCTTAACTGTAACACCCCCAGAAGACCACACCGCCACGCGGCAGAATGCCCTCCTGAGGACGCTACACATCATACTTAATCTTGACTTAAAGGTTGACTAACAAGACTTGGTCAACAAAATGAGGAAGAATTAAAACCAAAAGAAGTCCAAAACTCTTTTTTATAAAACAAACTAAATAGTGCGGAAGCCTGACATCAAAGAATGTCTCAAAAGTCTAACTAGAACAACTCCATAGTAAATACTAGAACATAAGAGAGACACTACTAGGATCACTAGACATGTGCAACACAATAATCATCACGAGCATCAGTCGCCGCATGCATCACCAACATCCTGTACTGCAGACTACTCACCTGCAGGATCCAATACAGGGAAAAGAAGTATCCATGAGCTATGAAGCCCAGTATGTAATGCAATCAATAGATAAGCATGACATGATAAATAAAAGCAATAGTAATAAGCTAATGATAAAATCAAAAAGTCAATTATTCCATTCTTTAGCTTTCTTACATTTCTTATCTTTTATCTTCTTGAACATCATACTTTCATCATCTTAAGCTTAACATAACATCATCTTACATCTTTCATATCTTAACATCATTTCATAACTTTATTAACATCTTTCATGACTTCTTGGCATCAAGAGTGAGCTATGACTATGGCCAAACATCAATCACTCTGAACATACTTAACATAAAGAGTGAGCTATGGTTATAGCCAAACATCAATCACTCTACATTATCATTAATCATCTTACTGTTAATAATTCATCTTTAAATCTTGATCTTCAATCATCATCAGTGAACATCAATCAATGATCATCATCAGTAGCCCCAAGCCTCTAATGCACTATGCAAATGCAGTATTTAGACCAAGTGGTTATCTTTGCTATCTTTGTTTTATCCCGTTATTGCCTTTGAAATGCCTTTGAGGGTTGCTTTGGTGACTTTGAATTGCTCATGAGTCTTGGAGGTCTCGCCATAGGTCAATGGGGGTGCAAAAGTCATGACCAACATAGGATGCTCGAGAAATTCTTTCGTTGCAAGGTGGGGAGAAGCCAAGCAACAGGAACTGGGTGGCAGCTGTCCTACCCGTCCTATCTTAAATATCACTGCACTCTCAAAACTTAACGATATATGGCGACCTCATTTAATTTAGGTGAAGCATGGTGACCCTTTTATCTTGTCCACATAATTAATACTTAATGTTCATAAGATAGGATAAAACATCTTTTCAATTATTTAACATTTCTTTAACCTTTCATCCATGGCTTTAAAAATATCAGCATCTTTTTTCATTCGGTAACGGCCCATGAAATACATGTCACGATCGTGAAAATAGGATTCACGGCCCGTGATGAACATATCACGGTCGTTATGGCCTTCATACCGTACATGTCGTCCTTCATCACGGCCCGTTATGAATCATCACGGCTCGTGATGTTCGTGGTTGTGAACCCAGTTCACGGGCGCGATACATCTTACGATCGACGGTTGCGTACTTTGTTCCTGTCCTTCATGGCCCGTAACGTAACATCACGGCCCATAACGTCTTCACAGCGTCGGGTGTCACGATCCTTCATGGTGCAGCAACTTCACGGGCGTTGACCATCACGACCCGAAATCTTTCATCACGGTTGTCGCTTCGTCCTGTTCCTTCACGGCCCATAATATTTCATAACGGCCCGTAAAGTGTCCGTGAAAACTCGGCGTCGGCACTCCATTAGCGTCCGTAGGCATCACGCTCCCCGGCAAAGCATATTCACGGGCGTGAGGCGACCATCACGGCTCGTGACCTTAGGTTCACGGTCATAAATCCACCATCTGCTACTAAAATTCGCCGCATCACGGATGCGACATCGACACGTGCTTCCTGATCACGGCCCGTGATGTCTCTCACGGCCCGTGACAGGAACTTCACGGCCCGTGATATACCTATCATGGCCCGTGACGGGACACGACGTTTGGCTCGATTGCGAGGTTCGCTGAGCCGTGCCATTGTAGTCACGGTCGTGAAACCCTGTTTCATGGCAGTGACGTCGCAGGAACGTTTATATTTTTGCAGAATTCTTATATTTTTGCAGGATTAATTCTAAGTATTTCTAGGGTTAATCCAGGGTTTAAAATTTATTAAGAGGAACCCTAGCATACAATTATTTTATATTCTCTAAGAATTCGAACATGGATCAAATAACTTAACTAAACATTATTTTATCTAGCATGAACCCTAGTATGCAATTTAAATATTATGACAACCTATCTATTGGGATCCGCCTGTTTACATACTGAATCCTATAGAGTTGTTCTTCGTTCTTCAATTGCGCCCTCTTGATCTCCTCTAGTGCTCCCGGTCTCCTTCACGTTCTCTTAGATATTTGGGCATAGTTCTAGGATGAGAGAAGGGAAGAGAGAAAGAGGAAGTGAGAAAATCTATGAGAGAAAAATCTTACCTAGAGAGAAAATCTGGCAGCTAGTACTTTGGGAGAGAAAGTAAAAATTATGAGGGCTCCCCCTATGGTCTTATTTATAAGAATGGGGTATAAGATTTCCTAATTTAATTCAAACTCAAATTTTAAATTTGAATTCTGAAATTTAAATCAACCAATTAACCTCATCTAATAAATTCTGAGATTTTTAAGTAATTTGAATTTAAATTTAAATTCTGATTTTCTTTTTGAATTTGAATCTTAGGATTTAATTAAATCTTTTTACTTCATTTTTTAAAAGATGCGGTTATTACAAAATTAAAATTGAAAAAAAAAATAACTTGTGATGGGTCCCGCCAAAAAGCTTGAGGTAGTAGTGTGCTTCCACAGTAAGATTAATGTGCAGATGTATTTTGCTATACGACAAGGGCTCACAAGTTCTTTAGCTTATTCATCAATGGAGAGAAAAGTACCTGTGATCTTTGGAATCTATCTCCACTTTGTAGTGTTTACCTAATTGGATTCCACATCACCATATTGCTTCCATTTTCATCGTGAGCAAGCACTGGATCAGATATATAGTTCTTCACAATAGCACTTAAGTCATATCTTTTAGTGCCTCATGCAGTGAAACCTTAAACCATGCGAAGTGCCATAAAATATTTATTGGCTTAAAAACTGCTAATTGTGTAACCATTATTAAACTTTCCTTTCATGCTTTCTCCTGTATGTATGATTTTTTTATCCATGATCGTATATACAGGTTAATTGCTTGTTATTTCCTTCATTGTGTTGCGCATCATGCTTGAGATTAATTCAAATACTAATTATATATTTAATCATGTTAGATGTGCACAACTTATCAATTTTAATTATGTGCATAAAACATATATTTTAACATTAAAATCTAGAATAAGTCAAACAAATTTTTTTTATACATATACATAAACCAGTATTCTTATACACCTTTTATTAGTCAATTTACCTTATGAGATAATTATAAATATGATCGACCACTAAATAATCCGGTGAGACCTTGACTCATCCATCTTAAATTTTCAGCGTTAAAAGTAATTATTCATCCCTAATAATATTATTTCCAAGGGTCGATCGAATGATCGTTCTTCATCGGCGTTCAATCTATTAGCAATCAATTGTTGGTCGAACAAGCTCATTCATTAAAATGATGATTATGATTTTATATATTGTGTATTATTTTAAACCATCAAATTATTAGATGATCATGCATGCATTAATTCATGTGACGAATTAATAAGATTGATCATAATACATTAATACATCATCATTAAATCAATCAAACGCTGAAAAGAAAGCAAATGCTCTACACCAATTGCAAATGGTAGAGCGGTGCTTTATGATCTCATTCACGTCATCTATATATTATCTCACTATGGTCAGATTTACGTTGGGGAAATATCTGTTCGTTGATTTATTCTATTATTAAATAATAACATAACATGATTTATCAATTCCTACTTCGGGGATCATAACCCTGGAAATTTTGTTGGCGAATAGCTATATTTAATTACTTTGAGTAGTTAGCACAATTTATATAATATATGCAATGAATCAAACCTAGTCCCATATGATGAACTTTGATATTATAAGCTCAACCCAAAGTTCACGTTAGTGAACTAAAGAACTTTCTTTCACTAACCTCTATTGAAGTTTTCCTCTTTTTTTTTTTACATCCACTCTTAAAACTAAGAAAAATTGAATTAACTCGTTCGAACTATCATTTTTTTCAATTTGACACAAGAATAAACTTTCCATATATTTTTTTCCTTTTATTTATAAAAAAATCTTTCATACTTTATCATTAGCTGAAAAATACACATTAATTAGCATAAAAAGTTAACTATGCATAGTTTAATTTGAAGTATAACCTTTTTTTGAATTTTTCCCTCCAAATGATAATAAGTATAAAAACCTATTTATGAATAAATAATAGAAAGAAAAGTGGCAGTAAACTAGAGGTGAACAACTTTGATAACTTCATTTGAAAGTAGATGATAATTTTATTAGTTCAAAAATAATTATAGTGCATGAGAGATATATAAGTATATAAAAAAACTTGAGAATAAAAAGAGAGATCATATAAGAAAATACACAGAATCATGTAGTTGGACATCCTACATAATTGTAGAGATTTTTACTAGGACAAATTTATTACAGTCAATAGTCTTTTGTTGAGGTATAACCCATAGAGATACTCAAATTGGAAAGATTTTTTTGTCACAAACCTAATTGATTACTTTCAATTAGGTAATTCAATAGTTGAAATAATGAAACTTCTATACTAGAATGTAGAAATAATGGTATATCCCCTCTTGAAAATGCAAAATATATCTCTTGTCATAGTCTTCATATGATAAATGTATGCATTTCGATTATGATTGTAATTTATGTCATGACTCTATCAAATGCCTTTCTCATTCGGTTAAAAAATCATATATCTATATATGTATATAATTGATATATATATATATATATATATATATATATATATATACGATTGTATACATACGTATATGCGAGTATATTATGATTGTATTCTATGTTATGAACTAAGCTGAGCGATCAGTTTTCCAAGCTGAAAATGGAAAAATAATTCCATGCAAGCAATAAATAACGTATGGGAAATAATATACTCGTATAATATCAAGCATAGTATCAAAAAGAACAATTTATGAACACGAGGGGTGAAAGTCTGAAAGAGGAGTATGTAAAAAGTAAATACAGAACAATACAAACTACACTTTAGCAATGTCCCCATGGGATTGTTGTCCCCATGGTCAATCCCTTCATTTTCTCCTCTGATCCGGGCTGGTCATGTCATGCAGCCAACCCTTTCCCGAAGTAGTCCAAAGTAGAAGCCTGGATCCAACCTAATGATTGTGACCAAATCCGTTAAAGGCGACAAGCCTTGATCTAATCTTCAGATAGACTCTTGTCCCCGTATCCTTCCTTAGATATACACCTACACCATATCTATATGCACAGACTTCAGGGATAGATTATATATAAAATAGTACCAATATCTATCCTCACATTATTATATTGAGCTATAATTGACTGTATACATCATCATATATATTTTATATTTTAATAACAACAAAAAAAAACATAAGAGAGCGACAGGGTGTAAACGACAAGAAGTGACAACTACGTACGGGGCGGGCCCTTGGACTCCCAATGTTTGCTTAGGTAACAATTTGGTTGGGTAAACGCGAGGTTTATACGAAGCGGGCAAAATGTAAGGGTTGGAAGGAGGGAGTCCTTCTTTAACCTCTATTGGAAACCTAAGGAATCGTCACATCAAACTTCTCTCCCACTCTCCACCCCTAAGACAGTGACAACTGATGATCCCTTCACCTCCACCTCCACCACCACCACCACCACCACCTTTTTTTTCTCCTCTCTTTACTTGTCCTATAAAACTTAAATTCTGAATAAACAACTCAGGACCTTCTCACTTCTCTCTTTTTACTTACCAGTTACCTTACCTCAGCTCTCTCTCTCTCTCTCTCTCTCTCTCTCTCTCTCTCTTTTGTTTTTCTCTTCTCACGACATGAGTTTATGAACAATTGATAAGATGAATATTACTTAACCAGATACACTTGCCCATGTCTTGTTCATTAAGAACTTACCATTGTGTAACATATTGTTGAACAACATTATCATGATGTAACTGGCTTGCGTGGGCTAAATAAATTTGGACAAAGACTGCCATGTATTTCACGATGACTTAATTGCTTGCCCGATATTTGTTGTGTGGTCACAAGCCCAAAGTTATGAAGAGAAACGAATGCCACCTCCAAAAATTGAGGATACACGTTAATGATGATTTTAGCTGTATTCTCCTCAAAGCGTTGAGTATTTTTGGTTGATTCGAGCTTAAACCTTTCTGGAGCTGATTAGACGCTAATTGTTCTTAATGTCTTAAGATCAATTTTGGCTTCATTGGACCACGACGACGACTTTGGATACGAGTCGAAGTCGATAGCAACTGCGATACTTAATCTCTATTATTCATTGCGTTCGTACGTACATTGTTGTGACTAATCCATCCACACACTAACTTTTAATTTCTTTCAGTCTGTGCCGACAAATATTACTTCATTGGATATGCATGTGCAGAATCTTTCCATAAAACAAAAGATTACATCATATACGATTGACATATTTAGACGCTGATGCATTTGTTCTTTGCTAGAAGTTTAAGATTTAACAAGTATAACATTTTGTCTTAAAAAAGAAGTCTTTTGTTCATCATATAAAAAAGACATAGTCGAGTAAATAATTAAACCTAACTTCACCCAGTTCCTTGGTAAAATCATATAAAATATCTATGCAATTAGAGTAGTGACAGCTTAGCCTAAAGATAGCAAAATTTATAAAGATATTGATTATCGAGTTCATACTTCATACTCATAATTTTCATGATATGGACTTAGTTTAGCTTTATATGTCCATTTTAGCTTGTCATTAACGTAAAATATGCATATAACTAGTAAAAACAGTAAGTTAAGATAAAGCTGTATATTTTATATGTGCTAACTTTTGAAGCTTCAACATCTCGAACATATATATCATGAGATGTAGAGGGATATAATGTCATATACCTTCTTTTTACCAAGGCCAGCGGGGTCTGCTCACCGTACCTTCCATGAGTGGGGTTCCCCCAGGCATTATTACCAGAATAGAAACCCTAAAGACATGGTGTGTTTGGTGCCTTGCCAATTTCCTTTAGACACAGATGCTTTTTTGCTTGAATCTACAAGTGCCCATCACTTCTTCTTGTGTTCTTGTTCCTCCTCGCTCTTCCGCCTCAATCCTCTTCTTCTTTTTTTTCTTCTGCTGCATCTTGTGCTTGTGAAATGGATTTGGTTTCCCCCACGGAGCATCTTTGCTACGTTCGTTGCACCTACTGCAACACTGTTCTCGCGGTAATTTCTTGAAGCAGAAAATTTACATATGCTACACTTAAAGCTGTTAGATTGAGAAGTACACAGGGAAATAGTTGAGAAGTTCGCGATCCTTTTCATCTACATGAGTTTGAAGATAACATAGTGTAATTATCCTACAGGATGCATAAAATTGTCAGAATCATTACAGTGCCACTGTCGTGCTTTACCTTCTCTATCCCTCATTCGGTTTTGCAATCTTGTGATGCTTAACGCTACTGTTAGAAGTGCTCGTTTGCTAGTTACAGGATATCTCTCTGTGCATTCTTCTTGTCTGATCAGGTAAGAACTAGCAAGCATGATGGAAAATGAAATTTCAAGAAAGAGTTCTCAACATGCATCTATACCCTTCTAAAGGAAGGTTAAAAGTGAACAAGATCTCTGTGTATATACATATTGAAACGCTAAAAATGTTTAGATCAGTCGCTAGCTCTTGTGCTTTTTCTGATACTTGCAACCTTGTTGAATTTAACGCCAAGATGTAGATCTAGTACACAAGGAAGGATCCCTGCAAATCTTAAGGGTGGTTTCTTTATTGGCAATCCTTTCCTCAGTTCTTCTGTAACAAATTTCAGCTGATTTTTTTTTGTGTACGTCTATCCTCCTTTAACTCTCATTACGATCATTGATAGTAGATTATGCACTCAGAAAATTTATCTACAGATTTTCCTTTCTAGTTATGTACTCTTCATCCATGATATCCTTCTCGTTGTGAAGGTAATCTTCATATAAAAATAGTTAAACTTGTCATGAATCAATTAAAACCTTTGAAAGATATGTATAAGTTTTTTAGAGAATGCATTGGCTAGGATAATTTGTTCCACTTTCACAGTGAAAAGGCAAATTAATAGGAAAGAACAACCTTATATAACTGTTTCACTTGTTACTCTGGCTAACCTGAGCTATGATAGCCTAATAGTAAGTCTCTGCAGGTTGGGGTTCCATGCAAGCGGATTATGGATACTGTGACAGTGAAGTGTGGCCACTGCAACCATCTGTCTTTTCTCAGCCCCAGATCTGCTGTACAATCTGTTAACCCTGCTGACTACCAGGTGGGTTTCCAGATCTAGAGCAAGCACCTTTCTCTGAAATGTTTTCTTCTGCATTATATTCAATTACAAGCTCGGAACATAATGCAAATTGCATGCATGCACATAGAGTGTCTAATCTTTGTTATTATATATACTAGTCCCTGTTGATGTAATGACTTGGTAATTAAAAAAATGGAAGCATATATATAAACTAGAACCAATCATCTTGAGATATTGCTTCACTATCGTAGAGGCTGCGTTACTTAATTACATCACATTAAAGTGAATGTTGATGGTGTTTAATTTTGTTGTATCATTCTATTATTTGGGGTTAGGGTCCTTGCATTGACTGCAGGAGAGGCCAGTTACCTTCACCGGCATCTTCATCAACTTCAACTGAACACTTAATTCCGAAGGCGCCATTTGTTGTGAAACGTAATGCATCTAGTTACTTTTATTCTTTCTTGGTTATCTATGGTTTTTACATAACTTCTTTATGACAGCACCTGAGAAGAAACACAGACTGCCATCAGCTTATAATCGCTTCATGAAGTAAGTAGTACTTAGTTATAGAATGTACCAATTTCTTCGTCTACCTCTTACATCTCTTACATCTGATGCATGGGTGCTCATCATCTTGTTCTAGTAGTTTATCTCAAGAATACATACCAATTAGAAGATTTGGATATATTGTGCCCTTATAGGAGAAATTAATAGTAGCACTGCTAGCACATTTTTATTTACATCATAGAAAACCAATTGAAGTGATCAAGCTACAATTTTGTCACCCTTATATTACTGTACTGATTGAAAATTGTTCTATAAAGGTTCACATGGTTCAAACTTAAGCAATTCATGGCTTAAGTTAAAGTGATAAAAAGTCATATAATTGAGAGGACACAAAAATATCATAATTAACATAATTACTTCTATATGCTTTCTGAAACATTGCTAGTAAATTAGTTAACATAATGAATCAAAAGACTCTCTCTTTTAGAAAAAAAAAGTTATAATAGGTTGCAAAAAATGATGAGAGAACGAGATTAATCAAATAGGATTGAACACATCAAAGTTACATATTAAAAAAATCATAGAAGAAAACATTCACGAGTAAGCCAGAACAAATTTTTCCACAACAAGAGAAGAACGTATTTTTTCTTTCTCTCTCAACTTTTTGTTATTTTCTTTTCTCTGCACAGCTCTCAATGCTGTGCTTCATCATGTTGCACCTTACCTCTCCAGATCTTCTATTCTTTAATACTCATGGTAAATTAGGATTCTCCTTGGTAACTTAATTAAGAAAAAAAGTTACATGAGGCATTTTATGATTATGAAGAAATAAATTTCAAGATTCCCGTCCCACAAGACTCTCTAGTCTTTATTTTGTTCCAAATATGAGTCTTAACATAATCATAAAGTTTCTGGATTATATACTCTCTTTTTTTTATCCAAATATAACAATCATCCCTATTTCACTTTTTTTTTTATCATTTGTATTTGCACACGAAAAAAAGTCTCACCAAGTAATTTATGTGCATTTGTATACAAGCATCCAGGGAGAACTCTTTATCAAGAAATTCCACATATCTGTATGTATGATCTGTTAATAATAAGAATTGCTAATTATATGCAAATATGCCACACATTATGTCCCAATAATCTTTCTCTTAGTCATCTTGTCCTTTATATCAAGAATTTCTCATTATATGTATTTATGAATAAAGGAGAATGTCAATCGTTAAATAACTGATGTGAGGATGCTAAGTATGTTTATGCAACTAGTAACAAACGGAAACCATATTTCCCTAAATATCTTTATGCTAAATTCATGAAAATTAACTAGATGAATGGTATTGGAAAAATAAATATGTTATAGTATATAGATAATGCTAAAATCAATTATTAATTCCATCAACACGAAGTAGTGGTTTAATTACACGTAAGTTTTCCAACTTGTAGTGAAGCTATAAATTATTGATGATCAATTTAATTAAAACGATATATTTGGCTGAGACTAATCTTTTTTTTTTTTGCAGGGAGGAGATACAGAGAATTAAAGCAGCTACGCCTGATATTCCCCATAGAGAAGCTTTCAGCATGGCTGCAAAAAATGTATGTCATGTTAAACCTAATGATATTTTATCTTTGAGGAATTAGCTTATCAGTACAATCACACAGAGTTGGTTGTTTATAATTATTCAATATGTTCTTGACCCATTCTTGCAGTGGGCAAAGTGTGATCCACGCTGCTCTACTAATGCTTCAAACTCTGATAACAAGGGGGCAGTGCGACCTCTTGCTCATCCACAAGCGGTGCGTGATTAATTGAGACTTATAAGTTTGTTTCCCTTTTTTATCAGTTTTTAGTAGTAAATCATTAATTATAGTTTCCTGTTGTTGGATGGTACAGGAAAGGAGCAAAGTAATGACTGTGGAGAGCTTTGACGTTTTCAAGTAAATGCAGCTCCTATGACCATTAGGAGGTGCATTGACGACTATGGAACACCTTCTTTTACTTAATGCATGATGGTGCAATTATTTTATGATGAAATTAGTGGTATCCCACAGACTGAAACATCTTCACTTTGTAGTAATTTTATTATTTATGTATTCTATGATTCAATGCAATGCTAAAACAAGAGCAAGAACTGTAAGAAAGATGCGTTATTAAGTGTTATATTGCTTTAATTAATTGTCATGATTAGTAACTGAATATAAACTCTTGAGGCTACTACATACACTGATCCCTAAGTAATACCCTAAAATGTTTAGTTAGTTTACTGTTTCTTTTTTGTATTTTCGTGTGCATTCTTAAGTACATATAAGTTGTTGAAGTAGGGCGCAATAGTTGAAGTAGACTAGCGTATAACATTGGGCTAAGAGAGGATAACATTTGTAGCTCTAGGCCTCTATCAATATATTTTGGACCTTATATATGTACTTAACTTATTTCTAAACTTAAGATGGTTTCACATCATAGTTAATTAAGGATTATTTTGTTTCTACCTTTTTAGGATGGATCGGCATGCTGATATGAAACTTTGATCAGATGATGTGGACCTTATTTAATGATCTAAGCTACTATCAAGGGAATAAGTTATGAAGGGTATGCAAAATTGAGAAGTTAAGCATGAAAAATGATGAATTCTTGAGGTCATATTTGTAGGCGGTAAGATTTGGCCATATTAAGTTAGGAGTCTTAGAGATTTTGGAGTTAAAAATCTCAAGTTAGATGAAATAGAGTCTCATTCAATTATCACGAGCCTTTGGAGTCATGACATCAAGTTCCACGGCTCATAATGGTTCTTCAGGAATTTGGTTGAACTCATGCTTACATCCGAGAATTGCTCTTCATGGGCCGTGTTATATAAAGTTTTATGCAATCTGATGCATACTTTTCCCATCACTTCATCTTCACGTCTTTTGCCTATTATAGAAAATAAACAAAAAAAATTGGGTAGATTCCAAATCAAAAGAAATAAGGTGAATATCCTAATAAAATGAAGCATTATAATAAATAAAATGAAAAACGAACTAAATATGATATGTAAAACAGGACTAATTCTATGTGCATCATGTTGAATCTAGGATCCCGAGATTATTTTGATAATCACAAATTTGTGAGGAAGCTTAGTTTGTACTAATGATATTTGATTTGATGTGTTGAAGATAAGATTTTTATTTTCAATCAGTAATAGGTCGATCAAAGTCGAGAAGTGGACGACCTATCTACAGAGGAAAATTGAAGAAAAATCCTAAAGATGAAGCGATCTCCTAAGGATGTGAAGAGGTCGACCGAAGTGAGTAGCTGATGCGAGCAAAAATATACATGTTGCACACATCTATTTCATGTCATTTTTAGGCATTTAGTATATGTTTATTTATCATTTTAATATTTTATTCCTCATATTTTACATATGAGTCAGAAACTACCCAAATATTCTTTTTGGTGTGATTTTCAGGAAAAAGAAGCCAAAACTTCCCAGAATTCGGAGTATACAGCAATCAATGCCCAACTCGGGTCGTTTTCTATACAAAACGGTCCGTGTCCGACCCATCAATCATCAGCCATATTTTGCATTCACAACTTGGACCGCGTTTTTCAACTCAGACCATTTCGGCATGCCACGTCAGTTCGTTGCCGCACCCGGGTCCACGTCAACACGGTTGATCCAGCCAATCAGATTGCGCCACGTGTCAATGGTGACGTCAACACCAACCGTGTCAAAGCCGTGTTCGAATCAAATTATACAAGTTGCCAACTCGGACCGTTTTGGATAACCCCGACCGTGTTGTCTCTTTATCAAAGACGGTTCGATGATCGGACGGTTCTCGAAGACTCCTTCTCCTATAAAATTAAAACACTTTGTACGATTAAGAGTCTTTATGTGCCTATAAATAAGACCCCATGTAGTCCTAGAGGGTCAGCCCCAGATCTCGAAGATCAGTTTAAAGCCCCATTTTTTAGAGTTGAATTTTCTATTTGAAGATCTGGTTGGAGAGGAAGAGACCCGAAGACGAAGTTCTAAGGGAAGAATCTGTAAACCCTGTTAGATTTTAGATTATATTTTATGCTAAATGTTTTGATGAACTTGA
>LTAE01011460.1:0-15204 GCA_001647135.1 Pontederia paniculata | reverse complement strand
TATATATATATATATATACCTCCCACTAAAAATTATTAATAATAAAAATAATAATATGTTAATTTATTTCTTCAACACCTCTTATAATTTATTTTTTTCATATAGAATTGTTATAAAATTTTATATTAAATGCAGCAGCAGCAACAACAACAATAATAATAATAATAATAATAATAATAATAATAATAATAATAATAATAATAATAATAATAATAATAATAATAAACTCAACAGTTATTGGGAATTTTTTAACACAAGTGGAGCCGGAGGCGCTCCTCCTGTTGCTGTTCATTATTATTGTTTTTTTATTATATTAGTCAACGGCAAAGATAAATATCAAATAAAAGAAAATAAAAAAAACTACAGAAAAATGTACTTTCTTAATTTACAAGTACAATTAGAAAACATCCAAAAAATATATAAAATTATATCATAATCTTGTGTATGTTTATGTAGAAGGCCACATTATTGAACTATTCCATTGACATGTACTTCACCAGCATGTTCTCCTCTATATATGCCTGGCAACATATATAGCTCATGTCCATTTATTAAAAAATGTCATATTTAATTTATTAATTCTTGAAAATAGAAAGTACAATTTGTTGGAACAACTCTTA
Organism: Pontederia paniculata; assembly: GCA_001647135.1. Classification (NCBI taxonomy): domain Eukaryota; kingdom Viridiplantae; phylum Streptophyta; class Magnoliopsida; order Commelinales; family Pontederiaceae; genus Pontederia; species Pontederia paniculata. The sequence continues at coordinate 14,584 of LTAE01011460.1, read as the reverse complement.
GTCTCTTATTGCCATTGGCGTCCTTCTCATTATGACGGAAATTATAGGAAACGGAAATATTTTTTTATTAATTTATATTTAAGTTGGTCAACAAAAAAGTATTATCAATTAGATTTAAATAACTATAAATTTAAGCAGTAATCCTAAAAATCTAAGCTACCAATAATCCTAAAAATTTAAGCAATATTTTTATATTTATATTGTTAATAAAATCAAATATTAATTTACTTTTTTCTAATTACTTTTAAATTATATATATATATATATATATATATATATTGAATCTAAAAAATATTTTATTTAATTGATTCTTGAAGTATACTTTTTTATCGGCATGTTTTGTTTAATTCTATGGCCTGTTTAGTCAAAAAAATAAATGATGGAATAAAGCATTTATTTTATTTTATTTTATCAAGCAAATTAATATTTACAAAATGGTTTAATGTGAGTGCTCCCTAATTAAGTAGTGAGCACTTTGTTACCTACCTTCTCAATCGTAGGATGCTACTATAGTGAATATTAGATTTTCTCTCTCCTAATTTTTTTTTGTCTCCTAAATCTATCGAACGTAGATTTTGCATCCTACAATTGAGAATATGAGTAACATGGTGCTCTCAATTTAATTAGGGAGCATTTTTATTTTTTTTTCTTTACAAAATTAATGATGATATCAACATCTAACTTTTTTTTAAAGGAGTACTTAAAATGATTAAAATAATAATATTTATCTCATTGAAAACTTAGGGATGGAGTCACATCTTAGAGATGGGAGGGGCCAAATATATAACCAAATATTTTCGATAAATTACAATTGTTTATAAAATTTTGTCTAGCCGGCCCGTATGAGTTATTTCTAAGGGTAATACATAATTTTGTTATTATATTTTTATGTGATGTTTTTACTTTGAATTCTTGGTTCGTAATTTATATATAGCATATTTGAAAGTTCACTAACATCGTATCTAAATAATAAATTTCTTTGTTATGTATAATATTGAGAAAATAAAGAAAATATAACATAGATTTATGTCATTTGCTTACTTGTAAATTTATGCTATGTAATTATACTACATATATACATTTTACTATTAGATGAAGAAGATATAGATGTTGATCTAATTCCACTACCCAAAGCGGTGACCAAACAGAACAGAAAGTCAACTAGACATGTCTCTCCTCCTCCCCAAACATCAAAACTAGAAAGAAACCATGAAAGAAGGTAAGTAACTTAGACATCTCTCGTAGCATTACTAATCAGAACATTATTTTGCACGACCTCTTACAGCCAATGATACTAAATTCCAGTAGGAGCGGAATATTCATACCCTCGATAATCATATATGAGGATCCTAATATGGAATTGCAGAGGCGCCTCTCACATCTAATCAAACATCATCAACCATATTTTATAATATTAGTGGAATCTCATACGATCCAAGAAAAAATCAAATGTCATCATCAAACACCTTGGTCAAAATTGTAAAGGAATCTTCCAAGAAGGAACATGTGATTCGGGTGGTATCATTCTTGCATGGCAAATGCCAGATATACAAGTAACATCGATCCTGATATCTCAACAAATTTTACATGAGGTGGTCACAATCGGTAATTTTTCTTTCCTCCTTTCGTGTGTTTATGTTAGTATTGTACCAACGTTTATAATAATCTTTGGAATGAGCTTAATACTATCAAAATAGATAATTTTCCCTGGATTATGATAGGAGATTTTAACTCTATGATAGACCCTTAGGACAAAAAAGGAGGTTGTAGTTTTAGATTAACTAAGTCTAGCAAAAACCTAAAAAGTACGATATTACATCAGGGATCATTGACCTTAAGTCTATTGATCTCCATTTCACTTGGTATAACAATATGAAGGGTTTTGCTAGAATCTTGTGTAAACTAAATAAATGCTTTGTTAACCAACATTTGATAACAAAGTTCCCAAATCTCATCCTACACAATATAGATAGAAATGCTTCAGATCATGATCCCTTGCTTATAGATACTAACCATGATTGGAAACATCAACCTAAACTTTTTAAATATGAACATTTTTTGTTTGAATATTCTGAGGCAAGAAATATAGTCCAACAATAGTAGAGCAAACTATCTACTAGAAACCTACATGAATCTAGTCACATTGCATTAAATGAAATAAAAAAGAAAACTTTAAGATGGAACAAGAATGATATGGGAAAACTAGAAAATATATTAGCAAAGGCCAAGAGGGACATTCAATATATACATGGAACAGAAAGATGCTCAACTAACTCTTTTAGAACAAGATTGGGGACAATTAAGATCACTTTATAGTCTCCATGATGCTTTATTAAGATAAATTAGTATTAGCTGGTGGAGCAAGTCCAGAGTAAGTTGAATTCAAAATGGGGATAACAATACAAGATTCTTCCATTTATCTACACTTATGATGAATAAAAGGAATCAGATCACAACAATTGAGGACGCATGGAAACCCACACACAAATGATACCCAAATTGGGAGGCTTTTTGTACAACATTATCAAAAACTTTGGGAACCTACTTCTTCACCAACAAATTCCTTTGAGCAATTGGTATGCATTACCCAAACTTAGTTACACATGGCAACCATCCCTGACTCAAAACATCACAGCTAAAGAGACTAAAGACTACATCTGGGCAATGCCCCTTGGTAAGGCACCTGAACCAGATGGTTTCACAACTGAATTTTATAAACAATATTAGGACATTGTGTGGGGGAAATCATCACTCAAGAAATTTTGTCATTCTTTGATTCATACAATCTACCTAATGGTTTGGCAGATACATCGCTAGTTTTCATTCCTAAGAAAAAACACCCGAAGAAAATATTAAAGACTTTAGACCAATTGCTCTTTGTAATGTGTTATACAGAGTGATGGCCAAAATACTAGCAAACTGACTTAAGAAAACTCTAGATACTCGCATAGATTTTGTCCTATCTGCTTACGTAGCAATAGATCAATTCAAGACAACATTCATATTGCATAAGAAATTGCTCACTCAATGAAAATAGGTAGGCAGAAACATATGTTAATCAATATTGATATAGAGAAAGCTTTTGATAGAGTGTTTTGGGAGGCCATTTTAAATGTCCTGCTCTTAATGAATTTTCCCCCAAGGTTCATTGAATGGATCAATGCTTGCATTACATCTCCCATATTCAAATGTTTCATTAATGGTGTCTTGTCTCAACCCTTTAAGAATCATAGAGGTATCCGACAAGGTGATCCTTTATCACATTATATTTTCATACTAATATCACAAATCTTCACTACACTTATGAATCAAGTAGTTGAAAATGGCAAAATTTTGCCCTTTAAGTTGTATAACTTCACCCTCAGCAATCTCCTTTTTGCTGATGATATACTAATTAGTTTGCAGCCACACTCCCTAATTGAAAAAGTCTAAAGTGTATTTTTCAATTATATGGAAAATTCACTAACTAGAAGATAAACTTCACAAACTCTGAAGTATTTCTACCACCAAAATTCAATTTTCAAAGAAGGAGCAAAATCAAAGTAACACTAAACATGAAAATGGGTACTTTCCCTTTTCTATATCTTGGAGTCCCTATTTCTTATAAATGGCTAACTATCAAGCAGAAAAACTATTTGCTGGACAAATCTCACATGAACTCTCAGCTGGAAACTAAAAACACTCAATCAAGCTAGGAAAACCACATTGATAAAGTCAATTCTAAATATAATTTTCAACTATTCCCTAGGGTCTTTACATATATCCAATGGCACCATAGAAACTCTTGAAAAACTTTCAAAATGATTTTTATGGTCTTCAGATGGAGGAAAGAAAGGGGCACACTTGATCAATTGGTCCAATGTCTAGCTACCAAAACAAAATGGGAGATTAGGAATTAGAGACCTTAAACATATAAGAGGCTCAATGCTAACAAAGAAAGTCTTAGCATTACTTAATAGGAACCAAAACCTATGGGTGGACTTGGTGATTAACAAATATGGACATCCAAACCCTTGGACATCCCTAAATCCAGCTATCGATATGCTTGGTCTTGGANTTAGCATTACTTAATAGGAACCAAAACCTATGGGTGGACTTGGTGATTAACAAATATGGACATCCAAACCCTTGGACATCCCTAAATCCAGCTATCGATATGCTTGGTCTTGGACATCCCTAAATCCAGCTATCGATATGCTTGGTCTTGGAAAATTATGTTAAACACTTTACAAGAGGTCAAATTAGGTGTCAAAAATCATATAAGCAGTGGGATGCAAAGTAGTGTGATGTTGGATCCTTGGATTTTTTTGTATGCCACTTATTTAGATGACTACTTATGTCAATGTTTACTCTCTTGTAATGAACATGAATGTTTGAGATTTACTGATAAATGTCTCCTGGAATAATAATTTGTTGCATGCAAATTTTTGTGTACACTTGATAAATCTTATTACTTCAATTCGTATTCCTGCAATGCCCTGTGATGATAAATGGATTTGAGTGACAGATATCTATGATTGGAGTGAATAGATTCTTTGTAACCCTTAGCTTTACCACCTTGTAATGTTGATTGGTTTGGATGGCAAACAATTTGGAACATATCTACCCCTTCCAAAATAAGAACTTTTCTCTGAAAACTGGAACACAAGAAGCTCCCAACCTTAGATACAATTCTCATATTTGACCTACAATCAATCCTACATGTATCCTCTGTGCATTAACTCTCAAAACAACTAACCACCTCTGCTTTCAATGCCATGTCAACTCTCAACTATGGGCTACTTTCCAGTAAAAACTCAACTACACTTTTCAATACCAGGATAGTTGGGAATAGGGAATTGGACCTTAGAGGGCAGTTCTCTCTCAGCCACGTCTAAAACAAAAATTCAATCTTTATTATCTTTTTTGCTTTTGAGGTTTATGGAAAATGAGAAATGACATACACTATCACTCCAAACCAGCACCAGTACTTTCTATCAAGAATAGGACCCTCACTGATTACATAGAATTTGATAAAAATCACTGTCCTGAGGTACAAATCCCTAGCAACCGTACACAGGCTTGTTGGGAGCCTCCATCAAGGCTGGTTCAAAGTGAACACCGATGGATCCTTCAAATGTCCTTGAAAAAGCGGGGTGCAGGATATATAATTAGAGACCCTAACTCCTCTTTTTTTGCAGCAGCAATAATCAAGAAAACCTTCAATTCTGTTCTTGAAGCTGAGTCTTGGAGCTTAAGGTGTGACATACTCAAATGCAAAGATCTCAATCTCAAATGGATATGAATATAATCTGACTCTCAAACTCTAATCACATCTTAAAGGAAACTACAACATGTCCATGGTGCATCCCAAATATTATGGTTGATATTTGAAACACCATTAATTTTTTTTATAAACTTGAAGCTCACCATATTATAAGAAAAATTAAAATTAATTTTGTTGCATATTACTTAACTATGACAGATATGTCCCTTTTGATGTTTTGTGGAAAGAGCTTTTACCTTTATTGTATTATGACTCAAGTTGCTTAAGCAATAATTAACTTTTCATCTTCTTAAAGAAAAACAACTATATATAGGTTTGTCGGTGGTGGTGGGGAGGGGAAGGTGGTGGGGGTGTTTGCTGCCATGTGCGGCTGGATAAATTTGGCATACATGAATTCGTTGGACCAGACTAGTACCATAATTTAACCGCACCCCTTTTCCTGTTAACTATTCAATCTGCTCACTCAAATTAACAAAACAGTATCGGCATGAGAATCACGTTCTTATCGATAGAAAATATTTAGATTTTAAAAAGATATTGTATCCCAATTTCTTTTATGATCAATTTTTTTGTAAAAATCTAGAATTTATGTATCTATAGTTATTAGTATTTAACTAGTTTAGTGCTTGAATGAACATGACAAAAATAAATTTTGATCAAACTGGTGTCTCTAAAATTTGAACTCGAAACTACTAATCCATTTTAAATAAAAAAGATGACATCATGCTTATTTAAATTAATATAATTAACAAATTTGTTTAGGAGCTGATTGGATATTTATATATCTTTTATTTTTTAAAAAAATAATAAGAGACTTTCTGAAAAGCTAATGATATGTCGACGTTAGAAATCCAGATGGATGTTTGGACGATGAGTTCAAATACTATGTTAAAATTATAAAAATTGAACCATTACAACAAAATAAAGATAATATTATAATAAAGTTTAAACAAATTGATACATACTATTATAAGCATAATGTTCGTTTATAAAACAACACTATTATCAACTGAATATCTTATTGCATTTATAGTTTACTATTATTACTGTAACATTAATATACATATATATATAAGTAATTTCCTTGTAACTTAATACTCGATAACTTCTAATATAATATGAATAAATATATCAAGAGCTTTGTTCCCCGCATGCCATATAAATGACTCCGAACCCAGTTCAGGAAACGAGGAAAAAAAACTTAGGTCGTAATATTTTTTTACTACATAATTTGTCTAAAAGAACATATTGTGAATCTTTATTTTGATTTCCAAACACCTTTTCGCATTTGTTTCAGATAATTAAAAAAATTATAACGAGATAATCCATTACTTAATATTCATTATTATGAATATTATGTTGGAGAAGTCGACAAGATAAATAGGATGTTCGATAACGAGGTCTTTATCTGCATATAGAAATAAATATTCATAATAAATGTGCAACGTGAGATCAAGACAAAGACCTGAAAATTGTTGTGAATCTAGCGACAACTATATTAAATTAGTTGTGCCATAAATAATACTAAAAATTTAAATCGATATAAAAATATCATCATTATATTTATATTTTAGTCTAGCTTATATAGAATTCAATATATAAACAATAAAAAAATTAATTTTTAATATGAACAATATCGAAATTAATTTAATATGATATCAACGCTAAATATTTTGAGTCCAAATTTTGATGTAAAATATTTTTTTCTTTTTTAATTATCCATCTGTTAGATTTTGGATTAAATCAAAATTATTAGTTGCCTATGAAAAATTATTATTCTTTCAGTTTTTATGATTGCTGATAATAATTAGAGTTAGTGATCCCAGATTCAAATATCGAGGTTGCTCTTTATTGTCCACGCAAACGGAGAAAATTACGAGCTATCTCAAACATGCCCTTAGTTGTTTATATCCCATTCTACATAGAGATGGGTTGCATCAACATTGCAATAATTTGTTCCTTAGCTTTCCGGTCAGGCTTCCCATAACCATCTCCATGTTGATACACACAGTGTGCAGTTCGTGGTAGATTGATCACCAGGTCCTTCAAGTATTCGTGGGAAGGAGACTCACATGAGAGGTTACCATTTAGTGCCCTCCAATTCGCTCTGATCAGCTCCTTTACGTGCTCCTGAGCTCTCTGCTCCGAGACATCTTTCTCGTGGATGTAACACTGGACAGATTTTGGCACATCTCCTCTTTCAAGCTCAGCCTACATGCATGCAACTCATTAATCTGAAGGGTTTAGCAGCAAGTTGCATGCACGAATCATATATAATATATTAACGTGTTATGCTCTGATATATATTACCGTTGATGTTGCTAAATCGTTGCAAAGTCGAAGGATCGTGGACGAGCGCTGCAACATATCAGGATAACTGGTAAAGTTTTCCAGATCCTTTTCAGACACATCCTTGCTTGGACAATAGACAACGATTTGAGCTACGTGACCTCCAATGGTCATCCAGGCGTTGTCCAAGTAATCTTGAAGCTTAGGCGTGTAGCCATGGTGATACCATTTTGATTCCACCAGCAATGTCTTGCATAAATCTGCCCACTAAAATTACCCAAAAAAGATAGTTGGATAATTAGAGATGTCTGAAAGATACAAACAAGAACAACTCATATACTTACTGCTCTCTTTAAGTGTGGAATGGCGTTCCATCCCTTCTTCTTCATGACCTCGTACGCCGTATCATTCGTCGTGTTGAAAATTGCCAGAAAAATCATTTTCATGTAATCTGGAATCACTTTGATGGCATCAACTTCCCATCTGAAAATTTCATCAAGTTAAGTCACTTCAAGGTAATTAATAGTACTGTAAGTAGCTAATCAACTCTCAACAAGTAATCTTATTTTTTTCCCGGTTATGGAATCACCTTTCCACAGCATCGGTGAATAACTCGAGTTCTTCCAACGTTCCATGTATGTCATAAACATCATCTACTGCTACCACGAGACAGGTCGCCTTCGTCATCGCCTCCCTACAAGCTGAAAACTGCGGTTCAAAAGTTACACTCATGGCCCAGAAGTAGTTTTCCACAAGTCTGTCTCTAGAAAAGGGCAGCTTCTGTCCGATGTCAAGGTCGTTCCACCACCTACATATATTCAACAACAACAACGAAATTGTAAAATCTGACTGAGGAGGACTGCATCTTCGGAATTTATGCGAGGAGTAATTATATATGTTGAAATTTACCATGAAAGTTGTTTGAGTTCTTTCTTGTACAAACTTTGAACAGCATTGAAGTCAAGCTTGGCGAATTCCAGTAGAAGTGGATTCATATTTGCTCTCTTTTGGTATGCTTCTATGAACCATCTCGTGTGCAACCTTGGAATCCTCCAGTTCAGTGGAAGGTCCAAGGCATGCACCACGCTCTCTCTCAGGTGAGAGTCGAGTGCTGATCCCTGCAGCAAAGCTTTGAGGTGCTCGGTCGTGGCTTCTCTGGCTTCATCCAGTGCACTTTCTCCTTCCATCGCAAGATACGAAGCCTCGTACAAACTAAGCACTCCCTCGACCCGGTGGCGAAGCATGTCCGCAATGCGTCCCTTCTCATCTCTGAAGCATTTGAACACATCTGTCACCCGCAAAGTGGACATGTACAGTTCAGACTTCCGACGAGTTATTAAACTAGAGCATGCATATAATATACCTTCGTATATGGTGAGGCCTTGTTGTCTGAGGAGCCTAAAGAGGAGTGATACAGAACAAAGGTCATCTCTTCGTAGCAGCCCTGTGCCTTCCACAAGTACTGCTCCATGAATGCACCGTAAGGCATCGTCGATGTCCTTCTTGAAGTGGTATGCCACTCCCAGTTGCTGCAAGGTATCAATGAGCTCAAGTTGATCCTTCCTTTCCTTCTTCCCATGCAAGAGCTTCTTCACTCTTTCCTTCAACGACGTTATCCTTGCAGCATCTGCCTCCACAGCCTGCAGATATATACATAGCCTATGTTAATTAGCAATCCCATACTGATATAATTTGATTTGCCATGTAACATTCACAACCTTAGTGTTGCTTGGGAGAGACTGGATGTAATCATCACTCCACAAACTTGGCTGGTAAATATTGCTCTGCCTCCTCGCAGACGCCGTAGGCTTTTCCAGAGTGCAGATAACTTGGCGGAAACGCTGTGGATAGGTCGGAAGTTTGAAGCTTCCGAGATCACTATTTCGCTTCCCATGGTGAAAACAAGGAGAGCACTGGACGCTAAGTTTCAGAGAGAGCATCTTAATCTGCGTTAAACTCAAATCTTACTGTAAACTCACGGCTTTTTGCCTGGTTTCTGAAAACTCTTTTTGTGTGTGTGTGTGTGAGGACCAAAGCTCTCTTCTTGGTGCATATTTATAATTGAGATCCGGGATTCACCTGCTCACTCAGCTCTCAGATAATATTTTGAATATTAATCTAATAATAAATTCATACAACCATTTGAATAATTGAAAATCTACAAGAGGATTTGGTTGTCCCATCATCAAGCCTAAAAAATGGTCTAAGAGAATCTTTAAAATTTATTATAAATTTTTTATTTTGTATTGGGAGCTTTTATATATATTTTTTAAAAAATTCAAATTATCAGCATTTTGTATTATCTATTTTTTAAATCAAAAGAAAATTTTGAACGTCGTCTGTGAATGCAAATTAATTGAACCATTAAATATTTGTGTCTTAATTTTTTTCATTTATTACTCACAGTAATAAAAAATCTATGTGCAACGCTCGAGAAGATCACTCCGTCGCATGGCAGAATGCCCTCCTAGGGATGTTACATATCATACTTTAGCTTAACTTTAAGGTTGATATTAAAACTGGTCAATTAAATATGGAATACATAAATAAATAAAATTATAAATCTTTGTAACTCTTTTCATAAATCATAAATGTGAAAGTCATACATAACATAAAATCTCAATAGTCTCCAATAGACATAACAAGTTATTCACTTTATTACAACTCGATAAAAGGAAATAAACTAGGAGACATCATATTATGAACCACTAGTCATGTGCAAGCAGCAGCATCACGAACATCTATCGCCACTAGCACCACCAATAACCATGACATCTCAGATCACTGACATACATGATCTAAAGCAGGGGGAAAACAAATCCACTGTGAGCTATGAAGCTCAGATATGTAAGGCACAATAGAAAAATATTTTTTATGATAAAATAAAAGCACGAACATAACTATATCATCATAATTAGTCATTACTAATCATAGCATGTGGGTCATTATAGAACATAATAAATACGTACCTTCCATATACTTTCTTTCATACATCAACTTTCATCATACTTTACTTTTGTTACATGAGAGTAAGCTATGACATTACCATTAAAGTAGTCAAATATCAATTACACCTCTACCATCATTCATCATCATTGAGTTTTTTCATCATATACATTTCATTCATCATCTAACTTTTTCTTATACTTAGCATACGTGCAATACATAAATATCATTTCTTCATATCTAATGCAACATGCTCAATGCAAGTATTAAACCAAGTGCTTATCTTCTTAAGTTCTTCTTATCCCATTAGTGACTTTAAGGGTTGCTTTGTTGTGACTTTTAATAGTTCATAAGTCTTTAAAGGCTTCGCCAATAGGTCAGTGGGGGCTGCACAAGGCACGGCCGAAAAGGATACCCGATAAATACATTTGTTGCAAGGCGCGGAGAAGGGCTAGGAAACATGAACTAGGTAGCAGCTGATTTATCAGTCCCTCATCATAACTAACAATGTCACTCACAATCATTCAATGCATGACGACATCATCATTAATTTCGTGAAGATGATTGGCCCTTTTATCTTGTCCACATATTAATCCTTAAGGTTACAACAGAATTCCTCAACATCTACTATTAAAATGGTAAAGAAATCTTCATTAATAAGTATCTTTAACCAACGGTCACGACCCATGATGGCTCAGTCATGGTCGTGATCGAAAGATCGTGTTCTTCATTTGGCATGGTCACAGCCCATGACGAACATGTCATGGCCGTGACCGAAAGGGGTTATTCTTCTCTCATTCACGTCACGACCCGTGATGGAATATTCACAGCCGTGACCAAAGGCATGTTTTCTCGTTTGGAGATCACGGTTCGTGACCTAAGTTCACGACACGACTTTACGGACCGTGATGGAATATTCATAGTCGTGACCAAAGGGTGAACTCCGTGCTCCTAAATTACGGCCCGTGATCAGTTGGTCACGGTCGTGACCGAAAGGGAAATTTCCTACTGAAAGGGAAATTTCCTACCCACTAAATCACGGCCCGTGATCAAGAGTTCAAGGCTCATCATTATCATATAAATTCCTTAATAACATCAAGAGAAACCTAACATGCAATGATTTATCAAGAAAAATCCGTTCTAGAAGGATTCACCTATTTACATACCTTTTTTGTTGGATTTTCCATTTGTATTCTCTTTGATCTAATTTTCTTCTTGTTCTTCGTATTGTGTTTCTGCCCCACCGCCTCTTAGGGATTTGTTATAGATTTAGAACAGAGAAAGATAACAATCCTAAGAGAAGGGAAAGCCTCAATCCATTACTTTTTTGCTTGGGAGAAGAGAAGGAAGAAGAGAAAAGAGAAGATCCTTGGCGGCTAGAGTTTTGGGAAGAAAATGTCAAAAGTGTTATCTTGTCCTCTTAAAGGGTTTATTTATAGTATGATCCAACCCCCAATTTATTATTTTATATTATTTTCTATTTCATAAAAAACTTGGGTGTTATACTATGTGCTTTCTCATAATAATCACCATTACCAGTCATAATAAAGGAATTGAATGGATGAATGGTTGAATCAAATAACAAGAATGATGCGTCCTTCGAATGTTTTTGAATCAAATTTTGTCATAATATGATGGAGCTAGTACACATTTTATTATAACAAATTGTTATAATTTCATACATATACAGATTTTATTAAAATAAGTAATTTTAATATTACATATAGTTAAAAACATGCATGTGTCTTTTTTAAGTATTCTCATTTTCTGAATAATAATTTTTTTTTTTGTCAAGGAACTTTTGTTTGACGCTATCTTAAGCGTTGAAGAAATCAATTTTCCAATGTGACTTTTTGATTAAAACATATTATTTCTTTTTATCTGATAATATAATTTAGTTTCTTTTATTCGGTAGCATGCAACTTATTACAATGTAAAAAAAATGATATAATTGCTAAATTTTATTCATATATATATATATATATATATATATATATATATATTTCATAAGAATATATTTTTTTGAGGGTAAGAAGTGTAGAACATTGTAAATTATACCAGCCCATTCCTCACACTTTTATGCAAAATTTATTAGTGCGGGCCTATGAGTACAAATACATACTAATATGTTTATATGTAGTATAAGTAAAAATGAGATACGTGGTAATATAAAGTGCTTCAAAAAAAAATTATCCTTTTTTTATTTTTATGTTTAGCATCTTAAACTTTATTCCTTTGCTGGTAAAGTTCACTCTAAGACAAAACGACACTATGGCACTAACATTCTATAATACATGAAATATAATATGAAGTAACATTTTAATTGGTAAAGTTTTTATTTATTTTTAGCATACGATTCATTTTATGAACTTATCATCTTTTTGTGCATTTTTCAACATAGCATAATATAATATTTATAGACCTGAAATAAAAAATGGCTAAGAAAATATGATAAACAATTGAGCTCTTTTCTGTGATATGGAGTAATTTCGTGAGTATACTAGATAGATTTTTTTACAAAAAAACTTGGATCAATTTTTGGCAGTTTGGCTCCGTCATATTTTATTTTATTTTTATTTATTTTGTTTCAAATTGAGACATTTAATTTTATATTGTTTGAATCTTACTTTGAGCAATCGACTTAAAATATTTTAATTTAAATTTTCTACTATAGAATTTTACTTAGATGTTAGACAATTTTAATTTTAAAAAAAACTAGTGAAAAAAGGAGAAGGGAAGGTAATGAGAGAGAATAATGAAAAATAGAACTTTTTTTATTCTTCGTTCAACTTTAATTTGGAGCAAATTATTCTTAATTAGTTAAGAGAAAAAAAGATTGTTTTTTTTACTTTTATTTTATTGAAATAAGATTATTTTTTACCTTTGTTTTATTGCTTTAATGTAGTTGTCTTAGTCTCAATAGTCGTTGTTACCTATTATTAAATATTACTATATTATTGGAATGGTCTTAGGTATATAACTCATGTGGTTTGGACTTTGGATACAGATGAAATTAAGGAATGGAAAGTCATAAATTGATATGAAATGTCTCACACTCAATTGTATGGAAAGTCATAAATTGATATGAAATGGTCAATATGTTATGAATCTTAAATGTATGAAAGGAATGTGATATGAACTCTAGAGTGGTTGAAATGGGAATGATAAATATTTAATATGAACTCTCTTGTTCGTGTTGTTAGTTAATCTTATCAGTTGTAACGTAGATTGATGTTATATAGGTTAGATTGTTATTATCATATAGTTAGATATTATCTAGATTGGATAGCATCATATGGTTAGATTAAATATCTGGCTGATTTGGTTGGTTATTATTTTGCTTCATCGATGTACTATATATAGATATACAAGCACACAAGAATGATATAGAAAAATAACTCATCAAAATTATTCACTTAATATGGTATCAGAGCAATTTTTTTCTCCATTTTTTTTCTCTCCTCTGCAGCTCCATCCGCGTCCGCGCCCTCTTTCTCCAATACGACGTCATCCGCTGTGCAACAGACTTTTCGACACGATGCGGGTCATGCTGTGTGAAGACACAGAACGACGTCGTCGTGTCTCCTCTCTCAACCTGCTACGCCATCTTCCATGCTCAACAACACGAAGCCATTCGCCGTGCAACAACCTCATTGAAAATGACACTGGTCGTGCTATGTGAAGACACGAGCCACGTTGTCCTCTCCTGCAACAACATGACACCCCAGTCGCGCTGCCATTTCTCCGACGAGCTCAACGACACCGCCTGTTCTATGCCAACGTGACCATGTCTGTTGAATCTAGGATCCCGAGAATGTTTTGAATGATAACAAATTTGTAAGTGAACTCAGTCTGTATTGATGAACTTGTTTGAGCTGATTTTTGTAACAAGATATATTCAAGTTCAGTACAGTGGTCGACCTGAGCTAAAGGAATGAACGACCACTGCACACGTAATATATATCATGAAGAACCATATGTGTGCAGTGGGCGTCCTAAGAATATAAGCGGTCGACCAGTATCAGAGCAGAAGAGCATATGATGAGAAGTAGCAGAGCATAGACGGTCGACCAAAGAAGAAGA
>LTAE01011459.1:0-15206 GCA_001647135.1 Pontederia paniculata | reverse complement strand
TCTTCATTTCTGATCGATCGGTCTTCCTCTGATTTCCTCTCCTTCATTATCGGTCGCCCTCCTTACATCTTTGGTCGATCATTTATGCTCTGATGCTCCTCTTCATATGCTATCTCTCTCTGATGCTGATCGACCGCTTCATATACTTAGGACGCCCACTGCACACATATGGTTCTTTATATATAAATTACGAGTGCAGTGGTCGTCCATTCCTTTAGTTCAGGTCGACCACTGTATTGAACTTGAATATATCCTGTTACAGAAATCAACTCAAACAAGTTCATCAATACATGCTGAGTTCACTTACAAATTTGTGATCATTCAAAACATTCTCGGGATCCTAGATTTAACAAAATTATCACCAAACTCATAAAAATCAATTGATAATATTTATTTTACTAACCCGATACAAAAAGAATTGACAAGGATAAAAATAGTGAATACCGGATAATAAAATAAAAAGATAAAACAAAAGAAGTTTCATGATTCCATAATCATATTAATTAATCAATTAAAAAGTTAATAGATAATTATGGAATTAATTTATATGAAAGGTGTAGAACCGCACAATCTATATTTTCAATTTTCCCTAAAAATATATCTTAATTTATTTTAGCTTGGGTTTATAGTGGGACTTAAGGGTCTAATTAACGACTCCTAAAAAATAAAAGAAAATTAGTTAACATATATAAAAAGATAATATTTTGTCTTTTGCAGACGAAAGAAAAGAAATAAAGAGAAATGAAAATACCATTTCGTCCAAAGCATTTGATATCTTCGCAACTCATTTGCGCGCCAAAGTGTTGCCACTTAATAAAGTCGCCGCGGGAACCCAAACAGGAGGCAGTGGAGAAGCAAAGAAGGCAAAAAAAAAAAAAAATCCCGCTGCCCGAAGTGATCCATGCTACCCGAAGAAGAAGAGAGCGATGACGAGAACGAGACGATTGGGGTTTCATCCGATTCCGATCACACCGGCGGCGGCGACGACGACGACGCCGGCAGCGACGATGATTACCGAGGCGGAGAAGAAGAGGACGTCGCAGATGACGAAGGGAATGAAATTGGTTCGGGCTCCCCTCTCTCTTCCGATCAAGATCGGAAGTCGCAGAACGTCGCCGCCCTCGTGAAGTACACACCTCTCTCCCTTTGTTTTAGTTTGCTGTTGATTTCAATTCTTTTGTGGCAAAAAAAAATGGATACCAAGGGTTTCCCAGAGGTTTTGAGATCGAATTGGGCATCAATTCTATCATCCGTTCCGTAAATTGGGATTCTTAGGGCTTAATCAAAGGTTTGAGGTTGATTTTGTTGTTCAGATGCCAAAAATCTGAGAAATTTGATATTTCATTCACAGGTAAGATATGGGGTTCTTTTTTCTCCTTTTTTTATGTTGTTCAAAATATTGTGGTAGAAATGCGATCCTTATTGACGTTTACACAGTTATGATGCAGATCTCCCTGTTTAGGCACCTCTAGTTTCGGGGCGTCAATTTAGGAATTTGTTGTTGGTGTTTAATCCGATTAGATTGGTAATGAGTTGATAATTTTCTTATCCTGGTTCTTCGACTCGAATTCTGTTATTGATTTGAAGATGTATTGTTGATGGTTCCAATTAGTTCCTGCTGGCTGGTGTTGAATTGTCTTGCTAATTTGAAGATTTAACTGTGGCGGTTACAGTGCACCTGGCAGGGAAATTGGATACTGAAGAAAAATACCGTCTCCTATTATGTTCCCAGTGTCCATGCTGAAGGTTACAATTTGTGTATCCTAGATATGATTCCCAAGTAAATGATTGTTAGATGCACTTAAAATGGTCTTATCATTCAAAATACATGGTTTTGGTTCAAAGATGTGGATTTCATTTATATTTTTTATCTACTCCCCGACTTCATCAAATTTATTAAACTGATCAATTCTATCAGCATTTGAGAGTTTCATCTACATGATCTAATAGATCCTAGTCATCCATGAAATTAATGTTACCTATTACTGTTTTCTATCAGTCGTTTCCTCTTTAAGTTACATATAAACCTCTGAAACATCCGCAATATCTGGTAATTGGCTATGAGTTCTATTTTGCACTACAATTATAGGACTTTTCTCTTGTCCCGTGGTATACAACTGGCATTTTTGTAATAATGCATTAAAAAATGATAAATGAGTGCTATTGGCCTAGTAAGTCAAATTTCTATAACAACTCAAAATTATCCTCAAGTTTTAGCCATCATTTTCTCTTTGTTTTTTTACAACCCATTTGTTTCTCGAATTCCTTGTTATATGGTCTAATTTGCCTTAACACTAAGTAGAACATTTTTTGCCTATGAAGTCCTTTCTGAAAGCTTACTATCAATGATAACCTTCTACTGTTCTACATTTGTACTCCGGGGAAATGATGAAAATGCCTTTTGACAGTAGTAGGAACCAATGTTGTTAAATGATGATCTATCGCCTTGTCATTTCTTACACTTTGTATAGTGAATTATTAATGCTTCTATGTCTTTTCTGTCAGAGGAGATCTTCTTGTTCGAAGGCAGTCACTTATTCCACGAATTTTGACTGTTGCTGATGGAGCAGCTGTGGCCAGAAAGCCATTTAAGCCACCATGTGCAAATGGGTATAAGTATCAGAATAATGAGCTAAGTCGCCGTCTCTGTGCTCGTAAAAGATTTGTACCTTGGAGTTCCCCCAGGACGCCATTTGCTGCAGTTACAAACCTTCTTCACACTCCTAGTTTTAATAATGATGATGCTTCAGTGGAGGAACAAACTTTGCCGCCTGGGATTGAGCCTCTGGTGTTATGGCAGAGTGAAGGAGACAATGAAGGAACTGTTGATTTACCTAGAATTGAAGTAGACCCAATGCTTGTTCGTTACCTTCGACCTCATCAAAGGTTTCATTATACTCTTGTTGGTTCTTTTCATGCACATATCACTATCTTTGTCCTTATGTTAAGATCAGTCCTATGTAAAACGAAACATCACCTGCGTGAAATAAGGGGCTCTAGAACATGTTTGACCTAGACTTGATTTCAACTTTGTTATTCCGATATTTGGTCAGGTCAATTGCAGTGTTTGAGAAGATGAATCATCTATGTGAAGCTCACATTAGGGCTCTTTTATCATGTATTCATGTGGAACTTCCTCTATAACATGACAGTGCTGATGTCGTACACTTTATAATGTAATGTACATACTGCTTACTTTGTGAAGGTTGTGAATATTGAATGAGGAACTAAATGTACAAACAGTTAAAAGACGGTTGCTTAAAGGTGTTTGTTATACAAATAATTTACCTTTCAAAAAAAGTAACATGTCAACTTGTTATAATTGTTGATGCAGAGAAGGGGTCCAGTTTATGTTTGAATGTGTTTCCGGGTTATCTGGATCTGATGGAATATCTGGTTGCATACTGGCAGATGATATGGGGTAACTACCTTTCTTGTGTCCCTTAGAAAACCACCTTGTTTCATGTTTATGTACAAGTTAATCATGTGCTAATTTTTCGTATATTGTCTGTTATCGCATTTATGCCTATTGTCCCTTTAATAAATATTCCTATTGTGCAGATTGGGAAAGACCCTACAATCAATTACTTTGCTGTACACACTTCTTCGTCAGGGTTTTGATGGAAAACCAATGGTTAAGAAAGCCATGATTGTCACTCCTACCAGTCTTGTTAGTAACTGGGAGTCAGAGATCAACAAGTGGATTAGTGGAAAGGTTCAAGTCATCGCTCTCTGTGAAAGCACACGAGCAGATGTTTTGTCAGGGATTGAGAATTTCTTAAAACCTTACGGTCCGTTTCAGGTGTTTTCTTATTCTCTTTCACTTCTACACTTTCTTAGATCAATCTAGTAAAACTAGTCATGTAACTAATAAGTCGATCCTATATAAGCACATTTTGGAGGCCTAATACACACAAGGTAAATTTTAATATATGAATCGTTTTACAGGTTCTCATTATATCTTATGAAACATTTCGCATGCATTCTTCAAAATTTGAAAGGAGCGGGAGCTGTGAACTTCTCATATGCGATGAGGCTCACCGACTGAAAAATGATCAAACTTTAACTAACCGGGTATGTTAAATGTTTCTCATAAGAAGAAAATGTTGTTTTCCTAAATTTTGACTTTATCTATCTTTTCAAAGCTATGTTTTGTTTTGGAAGCAGAAAGGATACTTCTTGGAAGTTATAGTTCAAGTTTGACTGTTTCTGAATTCTGATATCACATAATATCATTTTTTCCTTTGTTTTGTGTTAATATATCCTTTTTGCCAGGCATTAGGTGCCTTACCTTGCAAAAGACGTATCTTATTGTCTGGAACACCAATGCAGGTAACTACTTTCACTATCTCTTAACATTTTCCGGTTATGTTTAATTTGATTGTATGTTCACTGATTTTCAATTTACCTAGAATGACCTGGAAGAATTTTTTGCCATGGTGAACTTCACAAATCCAGGAATTTTGGGGGATGCAGCTTACTTTCGTCGGTATTATGAAGTAAGTTGATACCATGTCGTTCTGCTCATTGTAAATCTTGTAAGTTTGTCCCACTTTCAATGATCTGGTTGTATGAAATAGTTGTTCTAATGTCAAGAACAACTCCGCGCCAATTCATCTCTTGTTTTCCCTAAAAGAATCATCTCTTATTTGCCATAAAAGTGAAGCTCATATTCTAAATAAATTGTTGTAGTAACTAATCCACGTGATTTTTAATCGCTGAGTGGCACTATGTTGAACTGTACTCATATATGCTGGAAATAAAGTAGTTAAACTATTCAAGTCCATTTAGCTAGTTCACTTCTTTTACTTAAAAGCCTATGTGTTGCTTTATTACATCCAGGAATTCTACATAACAGTTCTCAAGCAATCAGCCTCATATGCCTTCTACTTCTGAAATTTACAATTGTGGAATTCTATTATGATTGCAGATCATCAGTTCACTTTTCACTTCGGAGGAGTATCCTGATTTTGTTTCCGTAGCCTGCAGAATTTCAGTGTTTAATTAGTTTCCACAGCATTGCAGATTTTTTGCATCTAGTTATTAGACAAGAACTTCACATGTGTTATTTATCTCACTGGACAAATAATATTTTGTTTCTTTTGACTTTCTGTAGCTAGTTTCAATTGCTCTAAAGCTATAATTTTTTTTTACTTTCTTTTTATGGCATTATATTTTGAAGAAAAAAAATGATTGTAATGATGTTGATAAGATAACACGTCATATGGATCTCAAAGTTTTCAATTGTGATTCAATTGATTACAAAGTGGCTTGTCTGATACTGTCCTCCTCATACCATGACAGAGGTCGGTGTTGTCTAGTGCTATTATCTTCTCTCTTTTTGAGGTGTGCAGATTGTGCTGGACATCTACATATTCCTGCACAGATATTTTTTTCTCGAGTCATAGTACCAAGATTCTTTACACTTGTTTATCTTCAATGAAGCATGTTCATCATGATTTATATTGCGAAATGTTTATCTTATTTATGCTTGCTGGTCAGAATTATGTACATATTCCACTTCATGAAAATGTTACAATATTGTTGTGTCAAAACAAATATTTCCATGATGAAAATATTGTTGTGAGTTAATTCATCTGGCAATCATATATTTAAGCCACATGCAGCATACTAGACTTTAACTAATATTTCCGATGGAACAATTCCAGTCACCAATTATTTCTGGAAGAGAGCCTGCAGCTTCTTTGGAAGAGCGAAATTTAGGAGCTGAAAGATCATTGGAATTAAGTTCAAAAGTCAACCAGGTATGATTCTTTTTATATACGCATTCTCGGTTATATACATATCGTTCATAAGCTATCTTGAAGAACGATGTAGTTTAAAGTCCTTATTTTAATTTATATTTTACCCCTTTTTAATATTCACAAAGAAGGGATTTTAGTGGTGAAGAAGATTTATTTTAAGCAGTTGCTTTTTTGAGGGAAACTATACAAATAGGATTCCTGTTGATGTCTTAGCATTTGAGGAAATAGTCAGATATAGAATTTTGGAGACAAGAACAGTCATTAGATATATATCTACATTTATACCTGTATATTCTTTTTATAAAATTAGATTTTTTTTTGTTAATTTCTTTTATTCACCTTTTTTTGTTTACAAGTTAAAATTGAGAAGGGCAAATATTACGTGTGCACTTTCTTTATTGCTCTAATTAGTCCAAGTTGTTACAGTACCTTGTATTTATTCTTGGAGAGCTGATTAACAACTTCATCTCCTATATTGTTTTTTTTGTTTTCCAGTTTATATTGAGAAGGACAAATACATTGTTGTCAAACCATTTACCACCAAAGGTATGCTTCTTATTTATTATTCAAAAATAAGCCAGCTAATATATAAATTTGGAGGGAAACAACCAATAAGGATTTAGTGAAACTTGAAACCATTAGAAAAAGATGTCCATGTAAGTTATGTTCATAGTTCCTTCATTCTTATCCTGTTGCTCCCGCTCAGCACGAAATTTCTAAATTTCATCTGTTTGTCTGGTGAACTTGAAATGTTTTAGAGAGGTTCTAGGTTTTTGTGGAATGATATTTGCATCTTGATGACACATTCTATAAGATGTAACAATACGCCATTGGCACATTGCTTTCCAGTTTTCATTGTAATGGCATCATGCAAGTTGTCATGCAAGAAAAGCAGAAAATGTATGACACCAATTATACATTGAGTTGAAGTCATGCAAGCTTCCTGAAGCAAACTCATTTTTAAATGATGATTCCTTTCTTAGAAAGCCATAATGTTGTTTGAAGGTGAGGGCTTGGACTTTTATGTTCATGCATATATTCATTGATAGACCGTCTTGTCAATTAGCTTTCAAAAAGTTAGGTGGTCAATGGCTGAAATACTGGAAACAATATTATTTTATATCATCAAAAGTTGCATCTGATGAGAAAAATGAAAAAGAATAGAGGCATTCTCCTTTATGCATCTGTTTTTATGAACTAAGAAAGTTGAACTGTATGCTATGTTTGTGCAGAAACATTTTTTCTTGTTGAAAACCTACATTAAAACTTGTCAAGTCTTATTGTGCATATTCTATAGAAAAGCCTTTTGTAATTTGTGATCATAATCAATGTCCTTTTATATAACTATCATTGGCATCCAATTGCACCTGGATAGTTTGGGTGTGCGCTACAATTAAAATTAAAACCTTTCTTGGATGAAGAGTAACTTCTTACCCTTTGGTCTAGATTATCGATGTTTCTTACATTTTGTTGAAAACTACTCATCTTAATTACTTCATTATATGAATGTAGATTGTGGAAGTTGTTTGTTGCAAGTTAAGTACTTTACAACTTGAACTGTACAAACATTTCATAGAATCAAAAAATGTAAGTACTCAATCTTTCTTCTGCACCCTTAATGTTTGTTTAGATACATTCTCTGCTGTTGACAATTTCTATTTCTTATGCTTACTTTAACAGGTAAAGCATGTTATTGCTTCAGATACAAAGCAGTCAAAGATTTTAGCATATATTACTGCTCTTAAGAAGCTTTGCAACCATCCTAAGGTTAGTAAACCATCCATAACAAAATTTTCTGTTCTGAAGGATAAAGAATATTTCCTGAATAATGCCTTATTCATTATACACTCAAACATGTGTTCTCCCCTACTTCAGTTAACTTAAGGGTGACCTAATCTTGATGTCCTTTTACATTATTTATATTTTGCATGCCCTTGTTAGTTTAATATCTGAATGACCTATTGATAAAATTACACAGGAAACTCTTGTTTAATGTATTAACATCCCTTGAAAATTTCCAACTTACTGTAGCAATTTTACAATCTTACAAGTCATCATTGTTTTTCCCGACAGTAAATCATCATTTTCACATGATATGATGTTTGTCATATGTTTTCTTGTCATTGATTCTTTGAGACTTGCATATTTCAGCTCATTTATGACACTATTAAAAGTGGGAATTCAGGAACATCAGGTTTTGATGACTGCATGCGTTTCTTCCCTCCAGAATTATTTTCTGGAAGGTATTTAGAATACTGACTCATTTTTTTGAGAAGAAAATACTCTCATTTATTTATTATGCATGCTATCTGAATTTATTTGTTGCTTTGTTAGATCTGGATCATGGACTGGTGGCAGTGGAATGTGGGTTGAACTGTCAGGAAAAATGCATGTCTTGGCTAGGTTACTTGGGCATCTTCGTCAAAAAACTGATGACCGGATTGTTCTTGTGTCAAACTATACTCAGGTGCATTTTAAATATGGTTGTGGTTTTTCATCACAGAACAAAACTTAGTTAATCTTAGTTTTGATGCATATAGGTGCACAAAGATGGAGGCTGATTAATGCTAGGTTTCAAAGCATTAGCTTAGGATATCTTCATTTTATTATTATCTGAGTACATTCTTTTAAGAATGATCAATACTATTTTTTGAGCATTTCCTGAAATTATATACTTCATTGATAACTATCAGTTTCACTCATCTACGAAGGTTTGAGATGGACAAAATTTTCTCTATTTAAGGGCTTTGTTTAGTTACTGAATTTCAATGATAAACATGAAGACACCGATGAGAGGTTAGGATGTACAGCTCTTTATATTTGTATGACAAATTGCATATATGAGCCCTAAATATGAATAAACCATGCAAGAAACTTTTCATCTCAGCGTTAGACATGATGTAGAGTTCATATTTTAGAAACAAATAAAGTTAATGTTTACTCCGTTGCAAATTTCAATGTGTTCATGCATGTACAATAAAGCCTTTTTATTTCCATGTCTTTCTTGGCCACCAGCGATTTCTGCAAGAGCAAAGCAGGCGGGGCTGCTTTTTAGAAGTTCGGCCCGGTTTTTTATTTAATGTCATCCTATTCGATTGATTGCTTTTGCCAATGCTTTACTGCTACTATATGTAATCGGGGCATCGTTCTATTTTGCTTCATTTGATGAATGTGAGAAAAATGGAGGGTTTATCTCTTCATGTGAACCCATATCTTTGGATCAAAACATGTACGTCTTTTATTGTAGCTCTTATTCGTTGTCATATCTTCAACTCATGCTTTCCCAAAAGGCAATAATATATTTTGACTTGGGATATGTCTGAGGAGGCAGACTGTGTGGTCTTGTTTCTTTAATGACCTAAACTCTTTGTTATATTGTTTTAAAGTTATCCTTTGTCTCTATGCTTTTATCTTTACTTATTATCATAATTTAATAGTTTTGGTTTCTGAACCTGATTTTACTCTACAGACACTAGATCTCTTTGCTCAGTTGTGTCGAGAAAGACGGTATCCTTATGTCAGACTTGATGGAACTACATCCATTAGTAAAAGGCAAAAGCTGGTCAATCGTTTTAATGATCTGACAAAAGTGTGGGCATTTACTTTTGAAGTTCTGCAATTGATGTGTGCAATCAATTTTCCCAATGAGGTTCTTTTTATGTATTATTTGCAGGATGAATTTGTATTTCTCTTAAGCAGCAAAGCTGGTGGCTGTGGGCTTAACTTGATTGGTGGAAATCGCCTGGTCCTATTTGATCCTGATTGGAATCCAGCAAATGACAAACAGGTAGAGTTTTTTCAGTAAATTCAACCTCATTTATTTTGACAAACTGATAAACTTGCATTATTTTTTTGTCTTTTCTGCCGTAAGGCCGCAGCAAGAGTTTGGAGGGATGGTCAGAAGAAGCGAGTTTATATTTATAGATTCTTAACCACAGGAACCATTGAAGAGAAGGTCTGATTATTAATCTTAGTATGATTAGATAGAATAGCTAATCTTTCCATCAATTCCAGTTGTTTTGATAAATCCTCTAAAAACGAAATGCTGTTCTGATTAATGGTCTTATGATGAGCTGAAACCCACATTTCATAAAAAATAATGCCACATAATAACATTTTATAGGTCTACCAGCGACAAATGTCAAAAGAAGGGCTTCAAAAAGTTATTCAGAAGGAACAAGAACCAGGACAGATGCCACAGGTATGTATTTGTAGCATGTACAACCTTCATTGTTGAAAACATTAAAGACATGATTCTTTTGCAGGGAAATTTCTTTTCTGCAGAAGATTTGCGTGACCTTTTCACTTTCCATGAACATATAAGGTATGACATATTCTTTTGCGTCCATGGCAAGTAAGTTTGCAACACCATGGCATCCTCTGAGTTGTACAATTTCATATGGTTTGTTTGCCTTATAAGTTCTTGCAATGGCTATCCTTTACTTTTATGCATTCCATGAATCTAAGGTGTGTTCAAATTAGGTGATTTAATGCACGATGATGGGTTATTAAATCCAAATTAGATAGTTTTGAGGGACAAAGATGAAAAAAATGACAATTTCTGATATTCTAAATCAAAAATATAATATATAAGCATCATGGTTCACATAGTCAACTTTGAGAATGTTGGATTGGAGAATTTAGGTGTTTCACTAATGTTTGTATTTCAACTGGAATATTCATATTATTGAGGAGCATAGCCATTTGTGGTCTGGATTTTCAATCTTTTGAACGTCTAACAACTGAATACATGAGTGGAATTATCTGTGTTGAATATCAACTTTTCTATAACTGGACCTATTTGTGTGCTGATTACTAATTTTTCCTTTGTCAACCTATTATAGGTCTGAGATTCATGAGAACATGAATTGTATACGCTGCAAAGGAGATGATGCAAACATAGATAATGAGTCTGGAAAGGTAGAGAGTAGTAGTTTGGAGAATTCAGTTGAAAGCATTCATCAATTAGATCAAGTAATTGATGACATTGGAGGGTTTGCTAAATTAGCCGGATGCTTGCAAAAAGTTAAGAGATCACATAAACAGGTTATTACACTTCTTGTTTAGGACACTGGTAGTCTTCAAATTGCAGCATTTACTGATACCAGCTCCTTTTCTTCTACCTTTAGATTGGAACCCCATCTGAGGAAGACTTGGGAAGCTGGGGCCATCACGCTGAACCAGGAACTGTGCCTGATGCTGTTCTTCAATCATCTGCGGGTGATGAGGTATGAGATATCTGGTATTGCTTTGGCATTTTAGAATTTCTTAATTGCACATGCATTACCCACTGCCATGACTGAAGTAGCGCTGCATGTTCTCGAACCTATGCTCAGTCCTTGAAATTCTGAGAAGTTATACATTTGTAGCAGACCTGGAACGCAACTGGATTGGCTTTAACAACAACAATAACAAAGCCTTATCCCACTAGGTGGGGTCGGCTACATGGATCATACGACGCCATTGCGCTCGTTGATCTATGTTCATGAGATTCGACGAGGTTTTACGTTGGCTGTCGAGGCCTAACACAACCCTCCTCCTTTATCCGGGCTTGGGACCGGCTATAAACATAGGCGGATTGGCTTTAAACATCCTTAAAATATTTCAAGTTTTCTTTTCTGAACAAAATCTTCTCCCTGGAATGTGATTGACTTCAAGAACCCTGATTTATTTTGTATTTCAGGTCACATTTGTCTATACAAATCAAGTGGATGGAAAACTCATCCCTATTGAATCATCGGTAAAATCAACATCTCAGGAATTACAAAAAGAAAAGGACAACAGACAGGAGGATCAAAGATTAGTTTTCTCCCATAAGCAACTTAAGCTTCAAGCTCCTAGATCCAGTACAACTCTTGGGTTGGCATCACATAACAATTTACACTTACTAAGGAAACCTGGTATCCCCTGTAGTAATCAATCTTCTCCCAGGACGTGTATTTCTTCTTCTGTGTCCGATGATGATTTCATGTGAACTTGTGCTAATATGCAAACATTCTTTTTTTCTATATACATTTAAAAAAATATAATTTTTCATGTATGTTATAACTTCTGTGAAAAGTTCATGCAGTAAATGCTATGAAAGAAGTAAAGATCCATCATCAGTTGGTGAGGATTTATTTTGGCTTAACTTCCCATCTGCTGGTTCGTTTCCCCTTGTAACCTATTGTCTGAAAAAGCCAATGCCTTCATGACATAACTTTCTTCCAGTGCCTTCGCTTGAGGAAAGATTTTGCGACACGGATGAGACATTGAGACGGATTCTTTCACCAAGTAAGCTTTTTTAAGGCGACACAACACGTTACAGGCCCATGGATCTAATTGCTAAAAGGTACTTGATTCTCTGCTTTATGCCCTTAGATATTATATCTGATTAGGAATAATATATAAGCAATAAAGGAGTAAAAATAAAGAATGTATGGACCTTTGAAGAGTTGATACATGTAAATTTACTAATGAAACAAAATTCGTTAACAGATATTAACTAATCATGTTATGAAAACTTGTTACATTTTTATCACTAAATATTGATTTAATGATGAATGTGGATACTTTAGAAGTTCACGTTATTCTATCCATGAAAATTTAATGGTGAACTAAGAGGACTTATTTAGGATTTTTAATTGATAATTAATGGTTTACTATTCTATTAGGACATTTATTTTTCAAGAAGGTGATGATATATTACTATTGTTGATGGGACTTATATTCTAATGAGCCATATTTTCCTATCTACAATACTCGTTGCACAAGTGGACCACTGATCAGTTAATAAAATTATGGGTAAACTTTCATCTAGTTTTTTCTATTAATTCTTAAGATTAACTACTGAATCTCCTAATTGCCACTCTTATTTTAATATCATTCCTTATATGCATTTTACTCTTGTATCATATAAATATCACCAAAAATTGATTGCTAAAGTCAGATGGTATTTATTTTCGAGCCTGGTCAAATGCACTTTTGGGAGACATTATTAGGAGAGATACTTCTCATATGAAACCCGTTAATCATTTACTTAAATGTTAATGGCTACGGCAGGACATCCAAAAAAATAAGTCAAAGGTAAAACAGTTTTAAAACTATGAAAAATTTAGGAGTGATTATATTTATTTCGATTAAGGATTTAATATAAGGAAATATAATAAAAAATAAAGTATTACATAAATCTTATTAAAAAAATCAAACGCTAAAATGCTATAATAAAAAGTCATATTTGAGATGGTCAAAATCATTTCAAATATGTTTATGACCGCCTCAAATTTGAAATTTGAGGTGGTCAAGCGACGAAAGTGGAGTGTCGATGAAAACGTGATTGCAAAGACATTTAAGACGGTCAATAGAGATCGTCTTAATTGAGATAGTATGAAATTGTCTCAATTGCGATGGTCAGCACAGACCGCCTCAATTCTGAACTGCCAGGTGGTCTTGAAAACCCCCTCAAACTTGAATTTTTTTTTGAAAAAATATAATTTTAAACTTATATCCCCATAGTTACAATACACATCACATAATATAATTTGAGAAACACATCACATAATACATGTTACACAATTTTTGTACAAATTTAATAAATTTATGCTTCAATTTTTTTACATCACATATACAACATAATTCTCGTCTCGTCGTGGTTATCCTCCCCCTCCTCTATCATAGAGAGCCCAAAAATATAAAGTGTGACCATTGCATTGTGAAAATGTAAACTATATTAGAATCGAACATCACCATAAACTATATTTAGACTACTAAGTATGTGTTAACTTGAAATTTTGAAATCAATCGTATAGCATATTTGTTAAAAAAATATATGAACTTTGAAATAAACAAGTAACAAAACATTATTAATTCTCTACTTTTGTATCAAAAAGAAACTATCACCCAAACCATGCCGCAGGCGCGGCACACCCTTGCCGCAAGCGCGGCCGCGCCCATGCAACAGGCGTGGGCGTGTCCCTGCCGCAGGTGTGGGTGTGCCTTTGCTGCAGGTGCGCCCATGTAGCAGGTGCAGACGCACCCTTGTCGTAAACACGCTCATGTTGTAGGTGCGGCGAGCCCCTACCGCAAGCGCGACGCACCCCTACCATAGGTGCAACCGCGCTTGGAGATTCACACCACCGTAGAGGAGAGAGGATCTTACCTTAAGCAACTTCGAAGAGAAGAGATCAGAGAAGATCCGCCGCCGCTTTTCGCCATAATCGAAGCTTGGAGGATAGAGAATCACACATGCACCAGGGGTGGGGTGGGGGTTGGGAAATAAGGTAATTTTATTATTTGGAGCGGTCTAAACCGTCCCAACATGGGGCAGTATACAAGGATCATCTCAATTGGAAGGGTTTATTAGATCGCATTAAATATTTGACCACAAAATTTATTTTTTCTTGTAGTGAAATCACTTGTGCATGAGTTTAGAGACATGTCATTGTGTCACACTTTTGTTTTTCCTGTTTCATGCTTCCTTCGATATGACTTGATCAATTGACTTTAACTTGGATCATATGAAACTATTAATTAGTTCATTTTTTTTATTTGAATGAAGAAATAATAAGCAATATAATATAACAGTATTATTTTCAGTTGCCACCCAGTATTCAAAAAGCGGCGCTGATTCTCTAACCCACGTGACGTTAACGATTATGCACACTAACCACATATTAGAGTCTCAGTCCACCATCAAGTCTTGATTAATTTGCTATTCACGGATTATGATGAGTGGGTCTCTCAACAAAAATATTTTGTGTAGAGATGAACTCAAATTCGATACCTCCTTAAACGAGAAGAAAATGCATATCACTTTACTCCAACTCCAACTCATATTGGTACTATATTAAGTATAAGAAAAGGAGTATTACGAGGAATGTTAACTAATTATTTCTTAGTTAATTATACTTTGGGAAAGTTACTGTGCGTTATTAACATAGGAATTGCACATGTTTTATCGGTAAGTGTCTAATTCAAATAGGTGCATGACTTGTCCAGAGATTATTGTGATCGAATTTTAAAAATTTTAGGAAATAAAATTGTCACGACCCCAAATCCGTACCCCGCCACGTGGCCAAGATGTGGACCCGGAGACGCTACTTTGACTGACTTATGCTCTGATCCTTTGACTAGTCAATAAAAATTTTCGAAATATTATTAGGGAAAGAAACAAGACTGAGATGACTGAAGCGTCCAATGAATAAAATACGGAAGATAAACAAATAAGGAGTCTACATATCTCTCAACAACAAGGAGTGCAATATCCTGGCTGGTAGCCATACAACTCAATAAACTGAAAATAAAGAGACATAAGGATAAATGAGACTCAAAGGCCCATCCATGCGCATATAGTATCCACCACGAGCATCAGCTGTCGCGCACACCACCATCATCAGGAATTCTCCACACCTTAGTTACCTGTGGGATTCAACACAGGAGAAACAATATCCCATGAGCATAAAA
>LTAE01011458.1:0-18078 GCA_001647135.1 Pontederia paniculata | reverse complement strand
TGACCACCCTCTTCACCATTCAAGACGCGTTTTAAATTCGTGCGGGCCATGGGCCCAAAGCGAACAATTTCATGAATGGGGTTGGGGGCATTACAAATTGGTATCAAAGCCAACCTCGCGTGCTCACTTGAACCATGTGAGACTACTCAACGAGGACGTTGAGCCCCCAAGGGAGAAAGAATGTAAGGACCCAAGGCAAAGGCTAAAGGTTTAGTCCCACATGGGCAAAACACGGAGGTGGTCATGGGCTTATAAGTGACCACCCTCTTCACCATTCAAGACGCGTTTTAAATTCGTGCCGGCCATGGGCCCAATGCGAACAATTTCATGAATGAGGTTGGGGGCGTTACATCTAACGTCAGCGAATAGCTCTTCAAAATGCGAGAAACATCAAATTTAACAATGTAATAATTCAGTGATTATACATTATGGTCATTTCTTCTTCAAAAGAAGGATGCGTTCTGAAATGCATTCTGAAATTCAAACTTGGATCCTCGCCTTAGACACTTACATGGATGAAGCATTATGATTGCTCCTTGTAAGCAGGATTTTTGGATTTCAAACTTGCATCGCATCCTTGCGACTTTGTTGGTGAAGCCTTGAATTCTTAATTTCACTGAGGAAACAACCTACTATACAATAGCCACATATTCAACAACAACAGCATTACGCCCGCCGAACAAATTCTGCTAAATGAAGAATATTGTTCCTTTCAATTCTCAAGTGAAACAATTGATTTCCCTGAAACTGAAAGACATCCTTAGTTAGCACTATTAGTCAAAACATTACAATCTCCAATGAAGTGAACAATCCAAGTAAGTTCATTCTCTCAATCTTGCACTCTTTGTTGGTGTGTGACCAATATGGTCATGAGGAGCTTGCAATCAAAGGCACGCGTGGACTGGCGGAGAGCTGGTCGATGAGAATCCCGACTAAGTAGCATTCCTCCAATGATATAGAGTGCAACTGATGATAAAGGTGAAATTGCACACATGTTGTGAAATTAACTCAAAGCTTGATGGCAGAAATTGTTGCCAGGTGACAACTGCGTCCAGGAACGATACAAATGTGATTAATGGGCGCGGCAAGGGTGGACTCCGGTAGTTGTTCACTCTTCTATCAAAGGAAAAAAGATACGAAATTGAATTGGTAACATGTCATTGTCCACTAACTTAGAGAATGTGCACAACTTCAAAGACCATAATACATATAAATCCAGTACATCTTAAATAATATGTAACCTATCTAGAAGAAACACAGTTCAACTTGCGTCTTTTGACTATGGGCAATGGTTGCCGAGCTCTGATTATTTGGACTTGCAGGGTTGTCTCCGACACGAGCCGAAAGATACATTTATCTCCGACTTTTATCCCGTTGACTTCGGCGAACTAGCGGAATCCTCTACCAATGCGACATTTCAGTCTCGTGATCCACAAGTCGACCTTCCACTCCCTGTTCCTTTCATCCTTGATGGTGATCTCAGACGCATTCAATAGGCCAATGAAAGTACAAAATTTGAATGGGATGACCTACAATTCCAAACCAGCCAATTCATTCAGTCAACATTACTTCAAGAGCATCCGATATGAGACATGATAAAACTCACCAGCCTTTTGTCCATTGTCATTATTTTCTCAAACTGTGGAATAACGATGACATTTGCTGCCTGTTGTTCTTGAACATCATCCGATCTTGCATCTTTAGATTCTTGATCGAATGCTCTCTCGGGCTCCTGCAGAACAAGCTTCTTTCCCTTGGCCTCTCGATTGGAACCTGGATCAGTGTTGCATGTATGCTTTAGCGTTGCACGTAAAATGCTGAATTTTGTACGAAGTTCACTTACTCCTTGAAGCTTTACTTGAGCCTTGGCCTTTGGTTTCTTTCTTGTCAACATTGTTTTGCTGCTTATTGGTGCACTCCACACGACAACAAGTTTTGTTGAATATCTTAGCATTAAAAACCATGTTGCCCTTATATTTGAAAATCATGAAGTAACCGACATGCAGATTGTGGTCTTTCGAAAACTCCGGCCAGCCAACGCCAAATAACATACTCGATCCCCCATCACCTTCACCTTCAAGGTTGACACTCCAAACTCCAAGTTTAGTACGAATAGTAGCCATCCCAGGCTTCAATCTGTACTTTGTTATAAACGCAAATGGAAGTCTCTGCAAAACACAATGAACAAAAGCATACCTGGGACATATAAGGAATACTTTTGAGACAACTGATGTGATAGAATTCAGAATGTTACCAGTTTCTTCAAGAATTCAGAATGTAGTGTCCTAAAAAACTCTGGTCTTATACTTCCTACATTATCCATACTGTATAGCCACCTCCAAGGCTACTAATTACCCAATGTTTTGATCTGTGAGAAACAAAGAAATATGTCAAGAAAGAATTCGAAGTACACATAATTATCTCAAGGCAATTTTTTTAAAAAGGAAACTTTAATGATTTGCGAATGAACTAATGTGTCTTAATACAGGATTTCCAGGAGGGAGGGTCCTCCTGCCAAAAAAGCTCCATGGACGTTAATCGTTCATGGTTCGCCAAAAAAATATGTGGCTCTATTAGCCTCACGGAAAATATGACCTATTATAAAATTGTCAAAAGATTATTTTAAAAAAAAGTATAAAGATATTATTTTAAAAAAAGAAATTATTAAAATAATTATCAGAAAAATATAAAGTTATTTTCGGAAGAGAAATAATCTTAATAAAAAATTTAACAGATATACCAAAAGTTATTTATATCCAAAAAATAATTGTAACAGAAAAATTATTTTCAAATGGAAAATTAATTTTTATTCGTAAATTATTGTCCAAAGAATTAATTTTCCTTCGAAAAATAATTTGATAGAAATATTNAATTAAGATGACAATCTGGAGTAATTAATTATAACTACAATTATTTACACAATAAAATAATGGATAATTATTGTCTAAAAATAATTCTGAAATTAAATAGTAAAGGAATTTATTCTAATTGGGCTAACAAAAAATAAATAAATGGGTCTGCCTGGTTAAATGTGCCCAGTACAAATAAATTTAAAGGCAATTCCTAAATATAATAAATCGACGGACATGATTAACACAATAGAAATGGGTTTAATCCTATGGTTCAGATGAGTTAGATACCGGCTCAGATCTAAAGTAGTATGCATTAACGGTTCAGATCGAAAACAAATATAATATAAAGTATCCAAGGCCTAGATCAGATCTTATGAGTGGATCCTATGGTGCAGATTGAGTCTATCTATCAACAGATTAACGACCTAAATCTATACAACAAATCAACGGGTACGATCTAAAGGGAAGAAAAATCTGACGGACACCATCAATATCGAGTAGAAATAGGGAGTCTACTGTTCATCGTCTCCTTCGGCGTACCTTTCATCGGCGATTACCAGGGAAGGCTCGGCGACGGCGATTCGGCGGTCGGTTGACGTGTCTGGGGGTTCGTCGAGTGTCGCCATGATGTACAGGTAGATGTGCGTCGTCAATTTGTTCCGAATGTGCGGTGCTTGGTCTTCTCGTCGGTGGCGTCGCGTCTCCAGGGGATACGTCAATTTGCGGATTTCGGCGCTTTCAAGCGTTGCGGATGATCTGGATGTCACCGGAGCACGAGCAGGGAGCGAAGGGAGAAGTCAGAGGGGAAAGGGGGGATAAAAGGCTGCACGGGATGTAGGAGAAAGAGGGGGAGTTCAACAAAAGGAGAAAGTTTCTGCAACCAAAATAAGTTCCAGTTACAAGGTCACCTTCCCATTTCTCTCCCAAGTCAAGTGTTTCTCTCTCCCTTTTGTCATTTTGAGGAAAGAGATCGTGCTTTTCTGTCCCCATTAATTCTCTACTAGCAATTCTACTGGTTTGTCCCTGACATCGTCCATACATTTTTGTCTTCTCTATACATGTCAATATCATTGATATCTGGAAAGAGGAACATTACTTGTCCAGAAGAAGAAGCAGATCATTATTGTATGGAGTCAGCTGATAAACATGCATTTAGCTGTTAACATGATGATGATCTACGTTATAGGGGTTCAGCAAAGAAAATGAAGTGCGGAGATGTTGAGACAGCTTTGATGAGGTTAATTTTATGCCTCCCTGTTAACTGAGTTAACCAGACGTCGAAGTCTGAGCACTTCATCTTTCTCCATGGCCGCTAAGCTTCATTTGCATGGATCAAGTGAGAGAGGAGTGTTCAGAAAAAAANAGGCATGTGCGCGGTAGTTGGTGTGTGTGTGTGTGTGAGAGAGAGAGAGAGAGAGAGAGAGAGAGAGAGAGAGAGAGAGAGAGATTTAGCTGGTCACTGAGCTGCACAGTGTTCTGGTGATTTGGTGGTCCATTTCAGAGCAAACCCTTTTTGGATCCAATGGAAAATTGAGGATAGAAAGTGCATCCTCCATTGGCCACGCAACAAGAAGCAAATTTCATGGCATCATACGTAGTGCATGAGCCGGATGTGAACTGTGGAGCTGCTTGCGTGCTACTTGCAATTTCGTATGCATACAGACATATTTTAGAGGAAGGACTGAGGAGGATTATCCCGTGGGAAAATGTTGTCTTCAGATTTAACCCAGAACACATCATTTTGCTTTGTCACTATATATATAGATGACAAGAATCTTAAGAAAATTGTCATTTTGTCCTTCCATGATACCATAAGATCATACCAGAGATAATACTGTGGAACACAAACAACTGCATTGAGTGTTCATTGATATGATCTCTTTAACATGTGAATGATTCAGATTATCATATCACAATCCATATTAGTACTCGTATTATATGGTTGGCGTGGTCGGAGCTACATATACTAACACATATATATTTTGTATTTTTGAACTCTTGGGCCTTCAGTTGAAAAAGGAATGCACCCAAATATGTAGCAGAAAAGAAAAGGCAAAGTCATTGTAATTCCCCGAAAATCCAACCAAGGAATATGCATTCCGAACGAATTCTCAGATGTTATATGGCCATTACTTATAATATCATAATTTAAATACGGACGGAAGAATATGCTAACTAATCCTTTTCTTTTTGAGAAAGAAAAGGATATGTGCCATGTTCACATATCCATTGTTATTATTTATATGTAACTCTCAAGATTACAAGAGGTGATTTGCTCAATCCTGCAACATACATTATGCCATGTCAAATATGTTCTTGATGTAATATCATTTACCTCTAAAGATTCAAGAATTACGTTGACACCAAATCGATCATATGTAAGCCCCTCGACATATAGTAATGCTAACTAATCTTTCAACCTAACATTACAACAAAAATGTAAATATTTTGATCTAGTAAATAAATTTTCTAAACTCATAAAATCATTATAATATTTATGCACAACATTAACATAAAAAAAACTTGCAATCTTATTTTCAACATTGAACAATCATAAGTCATACCTGAATTTAGACTACATAATTCATAATATGACATAAGAATTTGATTTAAGAAATTATGAACTAAGTAACTCAACTCAACTCATTAATAGTACACTAAGTGCAACCATACACCATGAAAGTCACCATTGGAGGTACGTCACATCATGCATCATTACCTACATGAACCAAATACAATGGAAGCCCAAAATTATGAGAAAGACTCACGTAAATGACATAAACATTCCATGTCATGCCCAGAATCCGACGTCGGAATGCGACAAAGGGTTGTTTCAACATTTCACTACTTCAATTTCAAACTTAACCTATATGGTCAAAATAATTCAACATTTTATTAAAAATTCAACAATGTGTTAAATATAAATTCGAACTAAACTCAAGTCATATCAACATCATAACCAAAAAGATAAACAATGTAAATGGGCCAAATTCCCTGAAGAAGAGTCCATGATACTCCTTGACAAAAATGATATACTAGGCACAACAGGTTTATGAAAAGTAGGCTAAAGTCTATGAAAATGATAACAACGTAAAAGAATCTATCACTCATTCTATCGATCTCTCACATACATCCTAATTATTTTTTTCTTTTAGTGTCCTATGAGCATGCAAGGCAATATCAATCTCCGAGGAGTATCTCCTTCTCCTCACCTACAAAATATATAAAATAGAGGGGTGAGTATGAAGAGCTCAGTTAATAAGAAGATTCCACAAATCATAAAATAATCAAGAGAAATCAAATCGGACGGAAATCACATTATGAAAATTCACTACCAGGATCCACACACATATCATAGATAACTTGATTTATAAGAAAATATTTGGGCAGAATGCAAGGTTTAAAACATGCTAATGCATATCCAATAACTAGGGGGCGTTTGGTGGATTCCCTCTAAAAATAATCGGTAATTTAGATTATCATTTGTTAAATCACCGGTAATATCAAGTAATAATGTTTGACAAGTACTAGCAATGTAAGTGGTAATTTATATTACCATGTTTCTTAGAAAGAAACGATCATTTTACAAAATGTGCCTTTTACTAACACCCTTATTACATATTATAAATTTTAATCTTCTGTTGTGTTTTATAAACCAAAAAATAATATAGGAAAGAGAGGATGAATAATAAAAAAAGTGAAATCAATAAATTTAATTCACTAAAAAAATAAAATTAAGTCAAAGAAAATCAAGCATAGAAAAATAAATCATGCAAAAGAATTCATACCAAAATGTCCCTCTTGACTTCTTGCATGCATAGCCCAAGGCCTACAAAAATGTCCAATTATTAAAACCTATTATAATCTAAGATTTATTATAATTTTTAATTATCTTTGGACAAAATATATAAATACATTATATCTTAAACTTATTATATTAGTTACATATTGTTTACACAAGGAATCAAAAAATTTCAGGGGTCCTTTCTTAGGCAGTTAGGTTAAAACATGGCTGTGATATATGCCACCATATTGTACACTCATATATTAATTATGCGGCAATGATAAATTTCATGTCAGGCTGCCAGACGATGCTACAATTACATGTTATACACATGGAAGATGAATAAATTCAATTTTGAAATTATGGAAGAAAATTCATGCATGAATATTTTAGCAATATGAATTTGATTTAAGATTGTGAAATATGATAAATTACATCAAATTATTTTCAAGTGCCTTGAGCTCTTGACCAGAAAAATGCAGAATTCTCCAACTGGGATCAAGGGCCAAATTATACACTAAAATTCCTTCAGAAGGCAGAAAACTTCTATAGTCTCTTAATTAATCTCTCAACAAAGGTTTACAATCGAATAGTTATAATGTGTGTTTTCAGTTACCACCTATGATACAAGGATAAAAAAATTGGTCATAACTATTACAAAAGCCCCACTCAGGTTTGTATTAAAAACTATGTCAATAATTTTTTTCTCTTCCTTCTGCAATATGCATCAATTCTTGAATGATCAAGTATCCATATTTGTATTTGTATACATTTGATAGTGTTTAGTGTAGCTTTAATTTATTTCTATGTCGATGTCTTCAGTGTAAACAAAATATATTTTCTCATACATATTTTTTTCTTATCATAATGACTTTTTTTTCTTTAGCAATAATAGACAATTAATATATCAATACATGCTTGAATATAAATATATGATCAAAACTAATCATCTCAATTTTCTAATTCTACCTATACATCTTATTGTCATAATTTTTTTTATAATACTAAATAGTTAACTTTCTTTTGCCTAGAACTTTGCTGGAGCATGATAGACAAATATTTCATTTGTCCAACTTATCCATTACAAAATTTGAGGTATGTCTTGATCTATTAGTTTGTCATATATATTTTTTTTCAAATGATTTATTTAATTACATATTTTTTGCTTATAGATGAACAAATCTACAATAGATGTTTTTTTCAAAAGAAAGAATGTCGACGCATCAAGTTCGGCAGAGTAGTTAAATTCATATGCTGATGATAATAATCTTATTAAGTCCAAAAGAATGAAAATCAATAAAACTTTTGACATCAATTTATTAGAACGTGATTCATGCTTACGACAACAAATATGGGAATATTCTATTTATATGCGAGATGAAATTTGAAGAGCTTATATCAATATTGGTCCATTTCAACCCATCCTTTTAGAATATTGAAAATTTGGAGAAAAACATAAAAGATGTTTTCAATCTTCATGATTTGCATTATTTTCATGATGATTAGAGTATTCACCAGTAAAAAATGCAGATTTTGTCTTCCATGTTATTTATTTCACAAGCAGAATGGTCCTTCTGGTTCAAAGGCATTTACCGTAGATGGATTTCAAAATTGAAAAAAAAAAGAGATAGCAAGAATTGTGCCTTTTTTAGCACATATTGAAAAAGATCCTACTTTTCTTCATACGAACGCTGAAAAAACTTGGGATGATCTCATGAATAAATCTTCACATATTCAAAATAAGTTTGCACGTTATACATCTGAGCAAGTTCTTGAGAATAGGATTCGATCAAAAACTTCAATTGATGCAGCTAAGTGGTTAAAATTTCAAGGATGTGCTTTCAGAGGCAATGACGAAACTAAGACATCAAAAAGACTTAAGAAATTTTCATCAGTTACTTGCTTTAATAGCATCTTATAACGGTGAAGTAGCAAAAGCTTTAGAGAAAGCATCATAAAATGCTTCATATACTTCACCAAAAATTTTGCAAGTTCTTTCAATGAAAGTGAAAAAGTTTATTCGAGAAGAAATTGGTAATGCAAAATTTTGTATCATAGTTGATGAAGCTCGAGATGAATCTAAAAAAGAACACATGTATATTATATTAAGATTTGTTGACTAAAGTGGATATGTGAAAGAATATTTTTTTGGACTTATTCATGTAAAAGATACAACCACGTCAAAATTAAAGGATGAAATATTTTTTGTTCTATTGCAGTATAATTTTGATGTTCAAAATATAAAAGTGCAATGTTATGATGGTGCAATTAATATGATAGGAGAGTGAAATGGGTTGCATACTTTAATATTAAGCATATTTTCTTATGCTTATTATGTTCATTGAATGACACATTGTTTATGGTTAGCATTAGTTGCATCTTCAAAAGATGTCATAATCATTCATCACTTCTT
Organism: Pontederia paniculata; assembly: GCA_001647135.1. Classification (NCBI taxonomy): domain Eukaryota; kingdom Viridiplantae; phylum Streptophyta; class Magnoliopsida; order Commelinales; family Pontederiaceae; genus Pontederia; species Pontederia paniculata. Next base: position 9,029 of record LTAE01011458.1, on the reverse strand, counting down.
CACCAAGTTGAGCTTTATCATTAATATTGTCAGTGCCTCGTGTAAGCGTAATGATCAATTAAAAATTGCTCATGCTGCAAATATTGCTTATTTGTTTTTTGTTGATGAGCTTCAAAGTAGAAAAGGACTTAATCAAACTTCTACTTCAAAGACCTAGAGACACTAGATGGAGTTCAAATTTAAGATCAATGTCTAACTTGATTAAAATATTTAGTACCACAAATGAAATTTTGATAAATATTATCGATGATGGGACTACTTCAAGTCAACGTGCAAAGGGAGATGCAACATATGAGTCATTAACATCACTTGAAGTTGTGTTTATCTTACATCTCATGAAAAAAGTTCTTGAGATTTCAGATTTACTACGTCAACCTTTACAAAATCAACCTCAAGATATTTTGAACGCAGTGAATCTTGTTTTATCTACTAAAAACTCATTCAAGAACTGAAAGATGAGAGATAGAATGATCTGATTAAGGTGGGCAAAACTTTTTGTGAATCAGTTAATATTCCTTTTCTAAATTTAACTGCATCGTATGTTGCAAGAAGTGAGAGAGTTCGTTATAGAATTGCAATAATTGAAAATATCATTACGATTGAGCATCATTATAAAATTGATATTTTCAATGCAATGATAGATTCTTAGTTGCAAGAGTTGAACAATAAGTTTAATGATCATACTATGAAACTACTCGCTCTTAGTTCATCATTGGATCCAAAAGCGATGCACTCATTATTAAACATTGATGATATTTATCAGTTGGTACACAAATTATATCATTTAGATTTTGCTGAGCACAGGATGATGCAATTAAGAATGCAATTTGAGCATTTTGATCATATTAGGCATCTTGTTGATTTTGAGAAGCTATCAACTATCTCAGATTATGTCAATGGATGGTGAAAATAAGAAAGTGTGATATCTATCGGTTGATATACAAAGTTGTTACTCTTCTAGCTCTACGACTACTATAGAGTGATCTTTTCGGAGATGAACATAACTAAAAACGAGCTTCGAAATAAGATTGAAGATGATTTTTTTATCAGATTGTTTACTAGTTTATATTGAAAAAGAATTTGCTGAGGAATTTACCATGGATTCACTTATAGTTATTTTTTGTGATTTGAAAAGAGACATTGTATTTTTGAAATATTATATGACAACAATGTTATGTACTTTGATATTTTTTTTCAAGTCACTTTAGTTCTCAAAAAATTGAATAATAAATTTTATTCTCAAGTTCATTATTTATTAGCGACTTGCCCCCCCTTGATTTTTTATCTTGGCTCCATCCCTGTCACTAACGATGTGGTTATATATATATATATATATATATATATATAGGTACATAAGTATCTATATTATAGGTACATAGATAAATTGAACATATGTGTCGGTAAACTCTTATATATGTGTGTGCTTATCTTCATTTTTACTATTATATGTAAGTACCAAGCTACTGATCATTTAACATTTCATTTCATTAAGTTTTCTTACCACAAATATCACACTTGCTTAATTAATCGTTAGCTCGCCTACTCACTCATTTGCCTGAGGTCAAGTATCATGTAAGTTTATATATACACCTAGCTGTGACTAGCATTCACTTATCACCAAAGTTCACATATATTTACATGTTTGTATATTTAATGTAATTATATGCATATAGATGCACGTTGCTGATATTTAAACTTCATATAAATACCTATGCATACAATTGGATCATAATTACTGCAATAATCCATTAATACAAGCTCACTTCTTTGCTGCAATACTTCGTATGCAGGTAGTTAATTTTGAATGTCATTAATCTTTACTTAACTAATGTCCACCCATTGGATACATCCCAATTGTATTTTTTTGAGAAGATGCCAATTATAATTATTTTCTAACTTTTTTTCTAATTCCATCTGAGTCACTCCTTTAAGCAGTAATTAATTATATAATAATTGATCCTATATATATTAATCCATAATAACCCCTCTTTAAAATTTCTAGATTAATTGACCTTTAATCCGAAACAACCTCTAATAGAAATCTTAATCACATTTAACTCTATTATAACTTGGCACTTATTATAAACACATGAGAGTTAACACTCATATATAAATACACATTAATATATATATATATATATATATATATATATACATTAATTCGTATGAATTCTTCCAAAGGTATTTGATTTAATTAACTCTTAATCCAACCTACTTATTTATCACCAGTTTGCATTACCATCTAATTGCTAATCCTCACAATCAATAGAAGTAATTGTTCACAACATTGCGGCTGTTCATCTCAGAAAATCCAAAGAAATGTCCAGCGATCACTCACCACTATGTAGATGAGAAGCTTCTGTGGTCGATACAAAGATCATGATGGCCCGTGGCTGCTCTCTGAGTCTCAATGGCATCCGACAACTAACACAACATAGGCAAGTTGTGTCGAACTAAGATATGATTAGCTCCGTCGCTTTCGGCACGTCGAGGACTTAGGCGAGAGGGCTCTATAGGCGGTCAATCACTATTACATTTGAAAACACAAGCCCTTTGATGGACCCCTAAGAAACTGTGTCGAGGCGAGCTATTCACTTACCAATAGAGTTAGGGATGGCTCTTGACGTGGTGACCGTCGTCCGTTGATACGCCAGTGATGATCTCTCGTGTCTGAGTGGCTCAGGCTCCATGAAATCATCCAATGCTGGTACTGATTTGCACGTCCTAGCGTGCACGTCACCATCGTACTTCCAGATGATCGAAGCAAAGTCGGGTCGTGGCCGGCCAGTGTGCCCTAGTGCATCATCAGTGTCATGCGAGAGGGAGAAGCAAAGACAGGGGAGAGATCAGAAAGGGAAGAAAGAAAAAAATTGCCCCTTTTTTATTCTATCACTGGGACATGTTTCCAACGAGGTTTGGTTGAGCCGCAAGTACATGTCGATTAAGGATGGGTACATTGTCATTTTCAAAGCCAATTAAAACCTCTGCTCATGCTCATAAGGAGTGAAGAGTTTCTGTTAAAAGATTAAGCAACCTGGATAAGAAAATCCAATCATTCCATTTTTTCTATGAATATATATATATATTATATTTATAAATTAAAAGTGAGATATCATAACAATTATCATAATATATAATACAATATCATAGCATAAGCATCATGCATTTGATCATAAATCATATCATGATCAACGTAGACTTATAACCATAATCATAAAAAAATTACATAGCATGAAATATTTCATAACATCAAACATTTCATACACTAAATATATAAGCACCTAGACATCTTATGTTATATCTAACATTCTTTAGTTCGTCTTAGTCAATGATTCTTTGAATTGTGTTTGACAATTGGAACAAGACTTGAGTTCTTAACATATTTTAATGGGTTCTACTAAATATTTAGAATAATTCGATTGATAACTCCATATTCAGAACTCGAGGCTACCACATCTTGAAATTTGAAGTGTTCTTTCAACGCATGTCCACCTATTTTTTTTTTTTAACTTTTTTAGCGTGGCCTATTTCTTTTTCTGATTGACTTGACTTTTCTCTCTTCCCACATTTCTCATTTTTTTTCTAAAACATCTAATTTTAATTTTCTCTCTCTTCCACTCTCTTTTTTTTATCAAAAGCACTTAATTTTATCTTTTAATTTTTAAGTATTAGCTTCAAGTTTGAAGTAAACTTTAATTGCATACTAACTCGGTAATATAATTATAAAATTAATATTATTTCTCTATATTTTTTTATTATATTGTTTTTATTTTAAGTTTAATAAAATGTTTTTTGCATGGATTTTAACATAATATTTTATTAGATTATAAATATTTTTATTATTCTAATATTAATTTATTATTATTATTAACTACTATTGTATTATCAGAAATTACTATTATAATTTTTTATATTCAATTAATTTATCTTTTTGAAAATAATTGTATTCTTCAGTTCTCTTGTGATTCATCTAATCACCCATTGGAACTTAGTTATTTAATTCATCTAAACACTATTTGAAAAAATCTATCAAATTAAATATTCCTCAAAAATTAAAGGACTTTAGGTTTTACTTTCAGAACACACTATTGGACTTCTTTTTCACTCAAAATCTTCATCGTTATCATATAACACATTCTTATTTTTACATTTTTCACATCTTAATCATATGATCCTTTAGGCCCTGTTTGGTTCAGGGATAACATCAAGAACAAGCTCTTGTTCTTGCATTTTTTACCAAACACCTCTTTTTTTACCTCTGTGGACCCTACATCATTAATTGCAAAAAATGTTACATCCGTGAGAGCACCAAGTTCTTGCTCCAACCAAGAACAAGGCTGCTCTTGATGGGTTAAGAGATTGGGAACATCTGCAGGGTCACCAAAAATTAATTCTAGGATAAATCTATTGTTGCCAAACGGGCCCTTAGAGTTCCTTTAAACTCTTTGCCATCAACATAATCATATTATCATATGAACCATTATTATCTTAAAATTAAAGAATATTGACAACATCAATTCATCGAGTGGTTAGATAGGCCAAACTTTTTTTGAAGTCTATATGGGAAGTACAATCACTATTTGTTAATAACAAAGATTAAGTTCTTCATGTTCTTTGCAAATATCAAATACAATAATTAATCTTGCATTTTTTAATCTAATTATGGCTTAACATGCAAAACAAAAGTCTAGATGATTTACAATCATCAAATAATATTGTCTATTATAAAATACGAAGCATAACTAATTGCAATGCCTACTTATACATCAAATTCATCTCATGCACAGGCAATATGAAGCATGGTTTGTTGTGACAGTAAACGTGCAAAATTTCGAACAACAATATACAATACAAAATTTAAAACCTTGAGCACATAATATTTGTTGCAAGTGCACAATATCCATTGCAGTACTCTAAGTATCGAATCCACAAGGAGACGAAAGTAATTAAAGTATTAAGTCATCAAGATCTAATTGAGCAATTAAGCTAAGAAGATTATGTTATAAGAAATAAATTATGTTAAATTATTTTTTATACATTTTTAAATTAGAAAGGACAAAACTAAAACTGTTAAGTTAAACTAAGAATTACATAATTAATAAAAATGATAAATAAGATCAAGCGCTATTATCAATTGTCAAAATGTTCAAGTGATCAATTCATAAACAATAAACATAGGTAAAGATAATACATCAAATCACAAACAAGGAAAAAGACTCCCCAGAACTCACTTTGCCAATGTCAATTTTTGATGTCAAATTCACAATTAAAGGACTACAACTCTTGGGCTTTATATTAAAAAAAGTGCACAAAATCTCCTCTATCAGTTTCAGAGGATACAAAGTAGGAATCACAACTTCACAATTACTAGTCGAATTGAGGAATAGTCAAAGGATAGTTGCTTTTCGATTTACTGGCCACAAAACCCATGTATATCCAGATAGTGGTTGAAGGGTACTCCTCCATGCGACTAATAGTGATTGACGTTTAATCTTTCAATCATTGCCAAGGTACTACACAAAGAAATGATAAAAGAGCATAAAGAGATGAACCAAAATCTTCTCAAATAGCAATTCATATCATCTTCTTTGCTATTCTTTCATATCAACAAAAAATATTAAAATTCAATTTCTTGCTCTATGTAAATGAATAAACACCACAAAACAGTAGTCTCTGGCATACCGCTACACTAGACTGCCTCTCTTTCGAGATGTATTAGCCCATAGGAGTTCATACATTTATATAAAAAATAATAGAACAAAAGTAACCTTTCAGCTCAAATCTATTCAATTCATGAAACACTACACATAATCAAACAGAGCAATCAACAATGAAAAATGAACATGATGCATAATAGCATTTAAAACAAACTAAATTGATCACAAGAACATTCTAAATATCAACTAACTCTAGAAAACTAAATCAATCACTAAAGTTCAACAAAAATAAAAAATATCAATTTGATTTCTCCTTGCAGAAATCAAATAAACTCCCAAGAATTAATAGCTCCTTCATCCTTTAATGTGTGGTGGCTACCCCAAAAGTGGCCTCCTTCCCGGAGGCGGAGCCAAGATTATTTTGAGTGAGTTCACTATTAAGTATAAAGATAAGAGATAGATGAAAGATAAACTTGTGAAGAGATTAAACGAGTGTTGAAATTAGTAAAAAAGTAAAAAAACATTACCAATTATTAAGGAACATATAACTACCTAGATCTAATTATTGAACTACATAATGCATGATAATTATATAAATATATCAAATATATTAGATAAAATTTATTTAAACAATTAATTAAAATTTATATAAGAAATAAATAATATATAAAATATAAATGAAGTTATGTCAACAATGATAGTAATAACTAAAATAATATTAAAAAATTGTGAAAGTAATACCTAAAATAACTAAAAAAATATAGAGAAAGTAATAAAATTTATTACATGATTGAAATATATTAACAAATTTAATTCAAGAGAGAAGAGAGCAAAAGTGCAAAATAATCAATAATATAAAATAATTAAGCAAAAGATATTATATATAATTTCTATAAATTTATATAACACATTATGAAAGAAAATTTAAATAAAAAAATTAATACATTCCCATTACATATGAATGATGTAATAATATCAAAGCCATAAGGAAAGGCAAGTTTAAAAGATTCTAAAAAAATAAGACAGTACATTAGAAAAGAAAATTAATGTAAGAAAAAAATATTACCCGTTCTAGAAAATTAAAATTGGTTACATATTCTAAAAATGGGACATCCCAATATAAAAGTTAATGGAAAAAACTAAAATAAAATAAAATAAACTCAAAAACAATATTAAATGTTGTCATTTCACTGGGTTCATACCCTCGGCTTGCGTAGGACAACAAACATGCTATACCACTCAGTCATCTAAGTAGATGTGAAAGTTGTAAAGACTAGGTGATTATATAGGTTAAATAAAATCCCGTGCCTACACCCACAGACGTCGCACTTGCCGCCGCCCCTGCTCTTTCCCTCAAATGGTGCTCCATCTTCTCTCCTAGGGTTTAATTGTTTAAATATGTCTTTACCAAGCTCAACACGTGTCCTTTGATGTTTTTCAAGAAGTTTTCCTGAATTTATTCCTTAGAAAAATGAGTTGTCAAAATTCAGTCAAGTTTTAATAGTTTGTCTTTTCTAGCACCAAGTGCTTGGTTGTGACTCGTATGTTGTAGGGGTGTCAAAAGTCTACTTTTCTGATACTTCTTTGTTCCCAAAAAATACACGTAAAATAATATCAGTTCAATTTAAAATTCTAATCATATAATATATGGAATAGAAAAACATGATCATACATGTAAAGTGTGAATATATGCACTTATAATAAGAATTATACTAAAAAGAATATGAAATCAAATACAAATTGATTATTCAAAGTCGAATATCATGTATGTGATACTCACACATAAATAACTTACAAAGAATAGTTCAATTCATCATAGCAATGTAAGTATCAAAACATATAACCACTAAATGGAAAATCATTAAAATATAATAGAATAATCTTCCTTAATGAACTGTTACAGTCAAATGGATTGCTACGGTCTCTTTGAATTGTGCTACGGCCTAACGCTTTAGCCAAGATCCGCTATGACATGGTCGAGTCACTACAATTAAATCGTAAGGAGTTTAGGCCACCTACAAGTTGTCGGTTGAGATTTATCGTGGACTGTGCACAAAATTCACTATGATCTCATCTGCCTTTGTTACGTTTACTTATGCCTCGTTATGCCTCTACCATAGTTAGAATTGTGAAGAGGTGTTCTTCCCCAATTCAAATTTGATTCCATTTTGAACTTGAATTATTTCACACATATATGATATTTTTCACCTCGAAAACATTCATATACAATGCATTCCTTACGTTCTAAGGTTAATGCCATACTCAATTCATTATAAAAACATGAAAGTTGTACACATTTGACCTAGAATTTCAAAGTAGGATTAATGTAATATATTTTAGGGTTCATAACACAACGAAATTATAGTATTAGCTATTATGCTTTCAAAGTAATACAACATATTCACAACATGATCAATTGTTTCATCATAAGATTTATATCATGGTTAATTCACATAAAAAGAAACAATAAACATATGAACACTCCCTACTTGTCACTACATCATTCCTACTTTTAAAAATAATTTGTTTTTCACAATCCTCAATACATATCATGTAAGTATCATCCATACTTTGTATATAAACTCTTTACACTTCATTTAGGGGCCTTTTGATTGAGGAATAAAGGAGAAAATATCTCCTATTCCAGCAATATAATTGAAGTCATTTAGAAAATTATTTAGAAAATTTTGAAACCACCAATATTTTTCCTATATTCCACATTTCTTATTCTTCTCAAAAGCAATAATTTATTATATTACACCCTTTTTTCTTTCTTAAATCATATTTCATTTTTTGTTTTCATAGACATGCTATTATATTTTTATATTATTTATTATAATGATCAATCATTACTTATAATAGAAATTTAATTAATTTATACTACGCGATGATGTAAATAATATTATAATATATAACATTGTATATTAATTAGTAAATAATTAAATCTATAAATATAAATGAAATAATGAATTCTCATTTATTATATATTAATATTATTAGTACTATTTATTTTTAGTATAATATATTTTAAATAAAACCACACATAAGAATATATTTTTTATTCATACTAAACCAAACGCTAGATATAATAAGAATATAACTAAGCTTTAAGAATATACAAACGAATATCTATTCTTAATATATATATATATATATATATATATATATATATATATATTCTATAGTTATTCTTGAACCAAACAAAGTTCTTCACAGTAATGGCAATATCAATTGCAAGCAATTTTCCATCAAGTTTAAGCTTTGAACAAATTTGACACATTGCCGATGAAACTAATAACTCAACACACACACACACACACACACACACACACACATATATATATATATATATATATATATATATATATATAT
>LTAE01011457.1:0-15209 GCA_001647135.1 Pontederia paniculata | reverse complement strand
TAGCAATTTTATATGTATAATTAGCACGCATCAATATTGGAGAAATCAAGGCTTAAGTTGAGATCAAAATCTTCAAAAGATACTTCAAAATAATGTCAAAAATTGTATATTAATTTTATCCCGCAATTTGTCATGTCCCGTTACAGAAATGTCACGGTTGTGACTGAACGACATCTTCATACTCGAGCAACTTCATGGCCCGTAACCGAATGACGTTATCATACTCGAGCAACGTCACGACCCATGACTCAAATGCCACGGCCGTGACTCAAATGTCACGACCGTGACCGAATAGTCTTCATTTCGCATTGTGTCACGACTCGTGAGTTGGTCATCATGCCCATGACTAAACATATACATCGTAAGCATTAGTGTGTCACGACCCGTGAATTGACCATCACGGTCGTGACCGAATGTATGCTTTAACATTGCCAATATGTCACAGCCCATGAGTTGTCTATCACGATCGTGATTGAACATATGCATCCTTAGTGCTTTCGTGACGAGCGTGACACGCCTATCACGAACGTGACTTTCCTATTTTTAATTATTTATCCTCTATTTATCTCCAATTTTACTCTAGATTTTTGTGGTCTTCCTTTATCGCATTGCCAAGTGCTCGACACGTAAAAACACAATATTATGCAAACTCTAACTTTGAAAACTAAAACAAAGTGAAATGAAGGATAATATTATGGATATGCCAATGAAATGAACAAAAAACATATTAAAAATACAACAAAAATATGACTAATTTAGGACGCATCACCTGCTTAGATGTGTTCTTAACTTTGATGGGTTCTCGTGGTGCCTTGGACATAGACTTTTGACTCCTTATAGACTTAGAATTTTGACCTTTCAGATGACTTCGACATAGACACATTTCTTAATTACATAAGACATTTAGCATATAGGCCAAACTTTAGGCTATAATACCTAACTATAACACTTAAAAAATGTGCTTCACCATGTGGATGAATCAATATCCGCCACTTGCACAAAATTGTCCCCTGTATGCGACGTGACAACAAACCTTGACTTGACCATTGACAATTATGGTCAATACATGAATATAAAATAAAATACTCAACATAAGTCGGAACATAACAAATCATTAGAAGACACATGACTGAAACACAAAATAGCGGAAGACTTAAAACATGAATTAATAGAAGACATAGTCCAAGAACTTGAGATTAAACTTAAACATACATTGTCCATAAAGGGCACTTAACAACATAATTGACATATATAAGCTTGCTCGAAGATGATACATAGTCTTTCAATCAGCATGATTAAAAAACGACATGACATAACATAAAAGACTCTAAGACAAGATCAACTTCACATGGCATCGTGGACCATGAGTAACTCCATCATCTTAAGCAACATCATTTTTTTCATCTACATGATACAGAAGTAGTGGACATTTGTCCCATTAGAGTATATAAAGGTCAAAAAATAGGTGAATCATATCACCCAATATGCAAAGACCTCCATGTCATGCATATTAACATCAAATAAACATGAAGTATATCATAGGGTTTTAATCCAAGTTTATGATATGCACGATTATTTATCTTTTCTTTGTTTTAGCTTCTTAGCACATTATGTTTCGATGATTTAACTTAACTTTAAGGTCTATCTTTCATCTTGCTTATCTTCTTATCTTGCTTATGCATTATCAGTATAATGCATCTTTACATTCTTATTAACTTTACTTTGTTTGGCATTATCAATAATGCATATATATTTAGCATTATCAATATAATTTGTCTTTAGACATGAACATCATACTTGACATTGACTTTTAATGCAAATAGCCCTTTTGGCTTAACTTTATCATTCATGTCACATCTTTAACTTTTTATCATGTGACATCTTAGAAGTTAATCATTTAACTTCACATAATCCATCCTAGTCACATGTCCTCTCATTATCTTATGTGTTTGAGGTCTTATCAAGCCAAGGATGCACCATTGCACCCCTCAACTTTTGCCGCTTTGGACTTTTAGGAACTTTTAAAGGAAGTTGCCACTCTTAGTCGCCAGGTGACAAGTGTTTACTCACCCTTTTACTTAGATGTGCAATAGACTTGCCTCAATCCATCTTTTATTATAATACATCAAACATGAGTACAAACATTACATGGTTTATATTTTTAATCCTACTTACGATTGAGGATGCATATAGTTTCTAAGTTATCATCATACATCACATCATTGGTATCTCTCAATATCTAGCATTCTATGTTGGTCAAATGTAAAAGATATACAATATATCATGCTTCATTTAATCATGATCATAACAATGATCTAGGCTTAGGTAGATCATAAACATGAATATGGCATAACATGTCTTTAATGTCCAATTTGAACCATTATTAATAGTTTTTAATCAAAACCTTTCATCTTATTTATCAACATGGACTGCTAGTATTGTCAATACTATTTTCAGTATTGAGCAATGCTACTAGTATTAACTAATACGACTTGTCATATTGGTCAATATGAACAAATTGTCCAATATGGTCAGCCCGTATTGACCAATGTGACCATATTGGTCAATACGATCAATATTATTTTGAATCAACTAATTTGGCCAAGGGAATTTTGGTCCCACCATATTGATCAATATTGTTGTATCGATCACTCTATTCCTTTTCCCCTTTTTCATTTCTAATCATTCACAATTCATCCTAGGTTCATATATTGATTGTTCCAAGTCATTTATTCTAGGTTGTTACATGTTTCAGGTTGTGGGATAGTTTTATTATAGGTGGTAGTGGAGTTTTGATCCAATCGAAAGGGCTTTAGATGGGAAGTGGAGCCCACATATGTAAATAAAATTTTAGGTTATTACAATTTAAGTGAGGATAAAATGCAGAAAATCTCAAAAAAAATCCTAGTATTGATAAATGTTGAAATGTAAGATTATTTCTCCAATGCATCTTAATTTTATTTTTTTTTCTATTTTGTATTTAACATGATATTCTCTTTATAGTAAAATGCAATTTTATGTCTTGGTTCCATATATATATTAATATTAACAATCATGAGATGTAACTTGAAGCAAAGAGATTATACTGAACATATTGGTTAGAATTATAGCTAGAGCTTGCTATATCAAAATAGCTCCATGGATCTCATCAAACATATTTATATATACATACATACTATATACATATATATATTTATATATATATATATAGATATATAGATATTAACAATCATGAGATGTAACTTGAAGCAAAGAGATTAAACTAAACATATTGGTTAAAATTATAGTTAGAGCTTGCTATCTCAGAATAGCTCCATGGATCTCATCAAAAATGTTTGATGCTTCTTGGGGCTTCTTTGGCGACCATGAAGTCACTAGATGAATTGCCAAGTAGATAGATCAGATCCAGACGTTGCAATTGCTTCGCGAAAAGTCTTAATCCATAGTACTTTGTACAAGGAGTCATAAAGTTCAACTCCCGTTCTCAACCTATGAACAATATGGGTATGAAGCTTCCTTCTTAACTCCCGGAACTTCTTCATAGTGGTTCCGTTCCATGCCTCATTACATAGGAAACCTCAAAGTGGCTCTATTTCATTATATTCCATCGATATCCCAATTCCATTCATATCTCCTAGTGGTGAGGGGTGATGAACCTAGAACGAAGTCCAATCCATCTTTTGAACCAACGAGTTAATCGGTACATAATGTAATTGATTCATCGTCGAAGAAAAGTCCAACTCCTCGAGGCTCCGCCCCTGCTGGTCCCGTTCCCAGTGGGAGTTCCTTGGCTTGGAACCCATTTTTGTATCTGGAGTTTACTTTGTATAGAAAAAATTATTGTAATAAAACATTTGTAATCTGAAATCACTTGGGTTACTTTACTATCTTGTTTTTCTTCTTAATTTTGTAATGCTCCAAGATTTATTTCAATTTACAAGCTCTAATTATGGGCATTTAGTGTAGGTTTCCATTAGTTTATGATAATATGTTGTTGTAAACATATCATTTTGTTCTATGTTTTCTAAAAAAAACCTTCTATGTCATACCAAGTAATCCTCTCAAATTATTTTTAATAAGTTATAAGTTAATACGCTAGAGCAAAATGGATCATGCTTTTGTTATGTTCAGAAGTTATATAATTCGACCACATAACAAAAAAAAGACCAAATTCAACTTCAAACACAAACAATAAGCCCTTACCTGTAGCTAAACACAAAAATATTATGATTTGATAAATTAATTCAATTGCAGTTCAATCTCATTACATGCAAAAATCACAAGCAAATACATCAAATTCCAACTCTCTCATCAAAGCTACATCTTCTGAACTTGGTCATCAATCCCACAACATGTTATATCAACGACAGGAGGCATGCCACTTGTCAATGATTCTTTCTAATCTCACAACATGCTTTATCCACGACGGAAGGCATGTCACTTGTCTATCCATGGTTACTTTTAATTCTATAAGAGTGTTCACCGAGTCAGATTGATCATGATCGAAATCGATTTAATCTCAATTGGATCGGATCCGAACCAACTCAATCATAATCCGATCATAAATGAGTCAGGTATGAATTTAAAATTTTCAAATTCGATCAACTCGATGAACTAATTTATTTTATAAAATTTTTATATTACTTTAAAATTATATATATTAAAATTTATACTTTATATACTTGGAATTATTACAAATTTTAAAAAAAATATGTTTCTTTTTTTCTTAAATATAATTAATATTAAATATCATAAAAAATAATTAAAGAAATATAAAAAAATTTAATCAAGTAAATTAAAGATCCGATTCGATTCAACCTAATTCAATAGAGAATGAAGTCAATGACTAAGTTATCATCGATTCGATCCAATCTAACTCAATTAAAATTAATTAAATTAAATCGAATTTATAATAGGTCGGTCAGACTCTATTCGTACACCCCTACAACCTCAGAACATGCTCTATTCTTATATATTCTTATAAGGTCGGACTTATTAAATATTTTGGTGCGGTCTGCATAAGGTAAAAGTTAAAAAAAAATAAAAGAACTTGGAGTCCATGTCAAATATGGACGTGACATGACGAGAGGATAAAACAAACTATTATTGCCATCTCATCACGTGATGAAGCCGTAATATGAAAAAAAGGGACGCTGAGTAACTTTGTGGAGAAAGAGAATCTACTTAGCAATTTTGTTAGCAGGCTCTTTAATGATTCACACTATCAGATTTGAATCTGACGATCTAAGATTAAATATAAAAATTTAAAATAATTTTTTAAAATTTAATTTTAGATCATCAGATTTGAATCTGACGATGTGAATCACCGTTAAAGAACCTACTTAGCAAAATTACTAAGTAGACTCCCCAACTTCTTTCTTTTTTGTTGTATGATGTACTAGGGAAGATATGAGTGACGAGATGAGTGAAAAAAATTCTCTAGTTTATTTCGTAGACGAATTTTAATATATTTTTGATAAAATTTTAATCCATGATTTTTTGACATTCTTGTGAGATAGATCGATCATCTATCTCATTATTCGAAAACAATATTCTTTTAGATAAAAAAAATAGTTCTTGAGTTTATTATTTTTTTTGCTCCGATCAATAAAGAAAAAATTATATCCTAAAAAGAAAAAAATGTTATAAGATTTAATACTTATTTTTATGATTTTTTTCTTTTCACTTGTACTTTCACTTAAATTTTTAATATCTCTAATCTGATTTCATTTTTCATGTTATTATCATCATCTTATTTAAATTTATAAAATAAAAAAGAAAGAATAGTTTTACAAATATTTATTCATTTTTTTAACTTATTAATTTACATAAATTAATAGAAAACGACATGTGCTGCGACAAATTTGAATAGACTTTGTGTCATGGAGGCCCATTGACTTCGGCTCCGGTCGTTAGATTCTGTTGCTAGATGTCCTCATTGGTAGATAAAAAAATTAGAAAAAATATATACTATTGATTTTTTTTTATTTATGCTCTGAATAATATTTATATGGTGTAGCCATTTTTCTTCTAAAATTCAAAGGCTTAATAACTTCTGATTAACTTAATTTGATTTTTTTTCTCTGTTAAATTAGTTTTTGAGTTTGTTCATGCGACCTCACTCATGGGGATTTTAGTTTTACTATCTAAGCCAACATATGGTGTAGGCCTCGTTAGATATTCGACTTTGATTTTCTTTTCCCTTTTTATGTCGTTTCAAAATGACTTTATTATTATTTTAAAAAAGTGACATGAGCTATATGTATATTTTAAAAAGAATCTATAGGATATTCCTTAAAATAACTGAGTTTCCAAGTACTTCATATAAGGTCAAGCTGAATTGCAATCTAACTGAGTTAGATAGTAATTGTAATGATCAAATTGAAATTAAATTTTATAGTAGTAGATCTTGGACTCCATATTAGCTTTTTTCAAACTATTCTTTTAAGTATAATAAAGGGATTTCCTTTCTAGTGATGGTGGATCTTTAATTTTTCTTTTCTTTGCACTAAGTTAACAATACACAGGAAAAGGATTCCAAAGGCCGATGCAGAAAGCGACAATTGCATGTCAAGTAATAGTGTGTGGATACTCCAACAGAAGGTGTCTTAAAGAAATAAAAAGGGAGTGCCAATTGGACCATCCAGTTACACAGGTCCCTTAAAGTACAAGTCTAAGTAGCATTGCCAAGAATTTTTGTTCTTAGCAAATTTATGCTAAAAAGTTTGTACGGCTTCCATGTTTGTCTAACTTGTGCTTAAATCTTGTTTAGAGATTAAACCTTTAGGCGCAGAAAAATAAAAACAAAAACAATGTATATTGAGATAACCAATAAACATCATCTAATCCGGCAAAAAAACTTATGAAACCACATCTCGTTGAATTACAAGGAAAGAAGAACTATAAGAAACTCTTACCAGTATATTTAATTATAGCACCACTTTTTTCTTTTCTTTTATTTACAATCAAGAATTAAAGAAAGGAATGAACAAACTGAAGGCACTTCACAATCCGATCTACAATGAAAAAAAGAAGAAAATCTAATCTACATGTTTTTGTTTTTGTTTTTTTTTTTCAGACAAATATATGTATCTGGTCTACTAGTTATGTACAAATCTCAGCTGATAATTTTTGTGTGCAGCAAGTCATCATCATTCGTTATACGTTATACCGTAGCAAGGAGAGCTGGCGCTGCAGCCTCATCTGCTCATAGAACCTAGTTATGAACTCCTCGGCCTTCAAGTCGATGCCTTCGTCTTCGTCTGACTCGCCGTAGATGCCACTCAGTGACCCTTCTTCGTACCCGTGAACTTCGTCCTTCCACTGGGCAGCGCCAGTCGCGGCGGGAACTTCATCATTCTTAGCACTGTATTCTGACCGAAAGAAAACGTCACCATCATCTTCGTCGGAGAAGAAGGCGCCGTCCGCCGGCGTTATACAAGGAATGCGCGGAAGTCTCATGGAACGGGGCCTGAATTGGAACAGCGGCGTCTTGTCGAATGAGAACTCCCGCTCGCCGTAGTAGAGCCTGTCGGCACGGCGGCTGGGCTTCAGGCTCTTGACGCAGGAAGGCAGCACGCGCAGGTCGAAGAGCAAGGCGCCGTGCTTGAACGCCCCACCCTTCCTGATCCACACCACGGCCAGCCGCAGCCTGCGCCACGCTCGGCTGCCCAGCGCAGAAGCGGCAGCTGTGCTCCTCTTCTTGGTCATTTGCTCCAAATTGCAGTGTATACCGGAAGAGATATCAAATTAACTAACTGGTGGCTAACTGTATTATAAGATCAAGTGTACAGATGAACTCTTAATTTGCAAGTGGTATATGAACTTATGAAGAAAACGTAGAAGATGGATCGAACAAGAGAGAGGGGGATTGAAGAATTAATGAATGGAGATGGTTGCTGTACTTGTACATGTATATATGATGAAATATATGTGGGTTTGTTATATATATTTATAGAAGATATCTAGTGGAGGGTTTCTTCGACTTGATAATAATAAAAGTATATGTGATCATATGATATATGGGAAGAAGGTGCTTAGACGCGTTTCACCAGCAAGGAGGAGTCTCCATTGTCCATGGACGAAGAGTAGTAGTTTGTGGGGACACAGCTCAACAACGCCAAGGAGCAGGTGATGCTTCCTTCCCTCGCGCCGCACGCGGTTTAGGGTATTTTTGGAAAACGAGTATCTTCTTTTATCGAAGTCTCCAAAAGATTAATTTGGCTAATGGCTGGTTTCAGAAATCGACTATTAATAATCGATTATGTTTAAAAGATATATATGTTGATATAATATCACTTCAAGTCGTTTGATAATTTCATTAAACTCGAGTAAAAATCGTGCCAAAAAAGTCCACCTTGAGATGAAAGCATAACTATTCGAGAAACATATGCTACTGTTAGTTAAATAAATTAATAATTATGAGAGCTAGTAATCTCGAACTTAAATTTTAAAGTCGTTAATTTAATTTAATTTTACTCTTTACCTCAAATCTAAATTAATAAAATATTAATAGTTTTGAATCGAATTCCAAATGTATATAAAAAAATTACGGACTTCATAATAGTATTTAAAGAATCACTAGATTACATTTCCACTTGATTATAGAATATTTTCTATGCTATCAAAAATATGTGAAATTCCGTTGTAGGGACAAAGCATAAATTATTCACATAATAAAATAAAATATATGATAATAAAATAATAAATATTTATAATTAAATAAAATTTTACTAAATTTTAATAATTTTAACTTAATTTAGAAGTTCCATGCTCTTAATTAATTAACCTTGAAAATATATGCATATCATGTAAAAAATAATCATCTCATAAGACGCTCCTTTGAGTATCTTCTTTATAGAATATAGAAATAAGATTTGATTTCATCTTCTCTAGCTACTTCTATATGAACTCACCAACTTAAAGTTGTATAACAAATAAGTCTACATGTTAAGAACTAGAATTCTGACAATATTCGGATGGAAATTATTATAAATTTCCTAATGCAGGTTCACTTCTATTATTCTATACTACTGATTGTGTAAACAAACATACGTATATCAATTTAACAAGAAAGGCAAGGGACGAGAAATACTACTAGTTTCCTTAATCAGGAAGATAGGAAGCATTGGTACGTGTTCATAGATTTCAACATTGTTGTTCCACATCGTTATTTCTCCCGAATCAATTGACCAATGATGAGTTTCACAAGTTGATGCGGACAAGGTGTTCTTTAGTTGACATTTCTATTCTTAATGGGGAAAGTATTCATGGTTAATTATATGTTTCATATTGTTAAAATTCAATGGCCGAGTTCCTAACAAAGACTATATCATAAGACGTATCTGACTTTGGATAGATCCAATAAACCTGATCCAACTATGATTTATGGGTCAGGTTAAATTTGATTCGACCGAATTTAATTCTTTTACTATTTATTTAGGGGCCAAACAAAGAGCATATCTTTTCTATTTCAAAAATATAGTCAAACACTCAATAAAATAATATTATATTTACTTTCTGAAAAATCATCTAAAAATTCGTAAAATTTAAGTCACATATCTTATTCGTTTTAAAAACAAGAATATCATATATTCAACTCTTTTCTTTTTAACCATATTCCATTTTTTTGTTTTTATACACATATTACATTTATTTATATTATTATTTAATGACCAATTAGTAATTATTTATAATTAGACATTCAATTAATTTATACAATGTGATAATATAAATAATATTACATTATATAGAATTATAAATAAATTAATTAATCAAACAATGACTAATTACTATATTATCATAAATAGTAAATACTTAAATATAAGTATAAATGAAATAAATAAATGTTCATTTATCATTAAAGATATATTATTAATACATTTGAAATTAGTTATTAATATTATATTGATTAGTTAACTAATTAATCAAATAATTATTAATTATATATTACCATAATTAATGAGTAATTAAATCTATACGTATAAATGAAATAAATAAATGCCTAGTTATGATTAACTATATATTATTAATTTAAAATATAATATATTCTAATTTTTATTTATATCAATCAAACACTAGATGAAATAAGAATATATCTAAATTTTGAATATATACAAGAACATTATATTCGACCTACATATTCTCTCTAAACTTGTTCCCAAACCAAACGACCCTAATCCTTCATCATATTTTGATCATTTCTAGTTATTTTATTTATTGGTTTAGTTTAATATTTTTTATCATTATTTGGTATTATATTATATCATTTCTTATTTTATTATATATTTTATATTTAAAAAAATGATATTAGGTTTACTTGATCACTTGTATCATCTAATCTGATGTAGATCAGATCGAGATTGAATCAAATTTTAAATTATTTTCTTACATCCAATTTAATTATCAATTAATCGAGTTTGACAATGAACATCCTATAAACGAACATATAGAAATCAACAAATAAAAGAAAAATAGGTTCTAATCCACCTAATCAATAAACAAGTGTAATTCAACTCATAGTCGGTTACAACCTATCTGTCCCCATATGAGTTTCTACTCTTTCTGTAATTGACTCCCTCCCGCTCCCAATCAACCTTTTCCCTCGAAAGGTTTATGTAAGTGGAGATTTTAGGATCAATTTGGAAAAGCTCGATTATTAGGAGATTAGATAGAGACTAGCATAACATAAAAAACCTTGCTTATGAATTAAGATATTCCAGTTTGAAGTTAACAATTTAAACTTGCAAAATTAATATCAATATATCACTTAATTACATTTAAATTAGAATATTTCTGCCTTTATTATAGTAAAATGAAAATTTATTTCTTAGTTACTATCAACTAAATGAAAAAAAAACTTGAAAACATGTAATAATTTATCATCCATTATAAGAAGCCATCAAAGGACAAAACCTCCTTGTAACCAATTCAGAGTATAAACAAGTGATGGCAAGGTAATTAAGAATGGTGCAATCACCAAAAGATAAGAAAGTTGATGTTATTAGATGGTATAGAGATTTCAACAAAGAGGAAATGCATTCAGTAGAGATTTCAGCAGTCTCATTCAACTTTAGTAAACTGATTTTATTAGCTAGACATGTTGTCTTAATGCAGCAAAAACATAGTCATACCAAAAAAACTTGTAATTGAGGATATAATCCAATTGAGTTTACAATCTTTTCAACTCAGAACAAAGAGATAGTGACTTTTCGAGACTTGGCTTATCATAAAGATTTAAGATTAAGAATATTAAATTCACCATGTTGTTTTAGAATTTTGAAATTACATGAACAAATAAACAAGTAATGTTGTATAAACTTGTATGTCGTAATTAACTTGTACTTTTTTATTTGAGTTTTCATGTCTACTAGTTGACATAAAATAGATATCAATAATTACTTTAATTTAATCAAAATGCAACACTATAATTGAAAACAAACATAAAAATGGCAGCCGAATAAAGTCATGAAAGGATTCAATATAATCAGAAGGCAACACTATAATTGAATGCAAACACAAAAATGGTAGTCAAGTAAAGCCATGAAAGGACTTCTTGTGGTCTAACCAATATTATAACTCTACAACAAACCAAAAAGATATTAAATTAATGATTTATGAAAAACCCATCAACTTCAATTATTTTAAAGTTGATCTAGGCTTCAAGAAATAACTAATTTTGTAACACCCCCAGAAGCACATATAGCCACGTGACAGAATGCCCATTTGAGGACGCTAAAACCTTTTTAAAATTAACTGGTCAATATAAGGGACACATAATGAGGAAGTAATTACTTTAAAATAAAATTGCAAAAATAAGTCTAGCCAGATAAAGTATTCTAGTTCCATAGTGAAAAGACAACTAATAAAAATTCACTAGACTTTATTGCATACTAACTAACCAAAGCTAGACTTCTATCATGTTCAAGCCACCATGTCACTAATATCTGCATCATTAGTGTTATCATCTATTAGTTGTGCTCATCGCCTATAGAAGCAGGAGAGATAATTCTCCAATAAGCGATGAAGCTCATTATGTAACAATAATAGTCAATAGGAAAAATACATATATAAAGGTAAAACAAGGAGATGTCAATAATCCATCATGATAATATGTGATTTTAATTCATGAATGGCCAAAACATTAGTTGCACTATATGATACATAATAATTTCAAGGTTCAGTATGTTCATGGTCATTGGTTCCTCTTTTCAGTGTCATCAATGACTAGAACATCATTTACAACATAACATTCATGATGTACAACATCCAGTATATTCAAGCCCAATCTTAACTTAAGACCTCACTGTTCTTTTTTAATTATCTTGTCCTAAGTTGCCAAACATTACAATCAGTAGTGAGCATTTATTAAAGCATTGAAGATTTAAATTGTCATGCCGTAAGCATGACTAGCTAGGCCATGGAGCGCTCGTTAATTATCTCCTTTGATTTCTCTTAGATAACTACACAACTCAGGTTTCAATTTATCCTATATTATTGTATTGATTCATAGGATAACCTAGATCACTTCTAAAGAAAGATAACAAACATGCAAGATCCTTCATCTCGAATAACATGTTAAACATATAAGAAATTCTAAATGTTCAGAAAAGAATTAATAATGACATGAATACTATCAAATTTGTTCCATACAAATAAAATACTAGAAGAGATCCACAATTAGGGATTCAACAGATACAACCCTAGATAGAGTTACTCCATTAGAAGAGTGATACAACAAGTAGAATATTTAGAATACATCATTAAGAATAAGAAAATACTAACAAAAATCATCATCATCGCAAGTGTCTCTAGATTTCCCATGTGAGTCCGACATTGTTTCACACTTCTCCGCAATAAGATTCATCCAAAACGTTAGTGATGTTCCTCTAAGAAACATTGTATGTATTTATAATGCCTCGGACCGAACGGCTAGGGTTTGGAGATGTGACATAAAAAAATCTGGGGCAATGTCCATTTTCAGGCCCATAACTATACTTCACGCTTGTGAATCAGGAGAAAACCTCGATCATCACGGTGCAGACAAAATTTAACGGTTGTGAGACGATTTGTGCAATATATGAGAAGTCTCTATCACGACCTTGAGAAATCTCATCACGCCTATGAACTTGTGTGATGTCGTCATTCAAGACTTTTGTAGAACCCGTTAAATTATCCTTCATGCTTGTGATGATACATGATGTGATGTAGGACATTCTGTAGCATCTGTGAGGATCATACTCGTGGTTGTGAGGTGGTTATTGTGCCCGCATTATGCCTAAATGACATCCTTTTCCACCTTCCACTCACGCACACACACACAAACACACACACTTGAACAATTGCTTGTCCTCATGCAACAACTCAAGACTAAGCTCAAAAAATAAAATAACTCCTACATATGATGAGCCAATACTTTTCCTTTCTCTAATCTTTTCGCAATCATCACCGTAGTATCTCACCATATATCCAAAAATATCTGCCATGTCGACTTCTTGACACTTAAACAAATTTAAACTCTTTCTCTTCCAACCCTAGAAAAGAAACATGAAATCTATCTCACAATAACATTAATGTTGAAATAATAAGTATCACATGAGCTTAAGGGATTACTCAACAAATTTATATTATGCAAATTTAATTCTTTATAGTTCTATCCTAAGAATGGTTGCACAAGGAAGTTCATGTAGAAAGCTTTTGACTAATGACTCCCAGACTAGACGACCTTAGGGCACCAGATGATGAAAACCCCTCGAGCTTACTTGACTGGACATTTCCAAATTCTAAATTGGAGTTTTTAACTAATTAGTTAGTCATGTATTCATGTGCTTCTCTATATTGCACAAGGCATGCCATGTAGTAGCCTTTCGATCGGCGAATCCCAAACCAATTGACCTTAGGTCTCTAGGCAAGAATTCCCTACGGATCTAATTGCCAGAACACATCCTTATTCCAGATAACACACTTGCTATCATCCTCACTACTTTTATGCTCATTTTTATAATCCATACAATTTTCAATTTTTCCTTCAAACAAAAATTCACTAGATACTTAGTGATTTCAATAAGATCAAGATGACATAACAAAAATAAGTCAAGTTAAAAGGAAATAGTAGTCTAAGAGTCATAAGTCTAAGGGTAACATTCCACATTCCATAAATCCCTATACTATGATGATGCTTGCTAAAGATTAAAAAAATGAATTTCATAGAATAACGACATGTTGTCCTAGATTGTGTACAGGAGATGCATGCAAGAGTTAAGTAGGGAGTCAACAATAAGGAAATTTTTTAACTACTATAAGAAAATGCATATATAAGCAAATGATAATGCAATACATGCACACTAAACATGACAACTCCCCCATATTTTAACTTTTCACTATCCTCAGTGAAAGCCCAATGAAAGGAGTTGAACATACACATAAAATAAAGCAGAGTACATGTTTATGACAAAAATGAATATTCAAAGATGTAAAAGAGAAAAGAAAGGAAAATACAACCGGGTAATATATTGATCGAGATGATCTGGTGGAGGAAGGAGTGCATCATCCTCTCTACATGTTCCTGGCTCGTGTGAAGGTCTTCGTACTGCTATTGATGCATTCGTTGCAGGAGATCATACTGTTACTGTAGGAAGTCCCGAAGTTTGTTGTAACGTTGCTATTGTTGGGCCTTGATGACTATTAGACCGGCCTGAAAAGAAGAAAAGTCGAATGATGAAGGCAGCGGCGGCTGATTAGGGATGCTCTAAGGAGGGTCAATCGCTATGTCTATAGGCTAGTGATCCGGCTCATGCTTGAAGTCTATCTCCTCACTTTCGCTCTCATCATGGTGTGATGAAATAGTAAGATGCTTGAAAGCACTTGCTCGGGCTAGAGTAGGATCTAGTTGGCATGGTTGATCTCGAGAAGGCACTCGACAAGGCAGTCATTGATGCGAAAAATCACACGATAAATACTCAGCAAGTATACTGGTCGCACAAGTAATAAAGTGATAAGTAGAGTGTCGAACCCACGAGGATTGATGAATTTTAAGATTCTGAAATTTTTATCTTGAAATCCGATTTAAAAGATATTCAGTGAATTAAGATAAGATAAAAAATAAGATATAATTTATAAAAGATAAACTATTAGATTTCAATTTTAAAAGATAAATATATAGATTTCAGTTTTAAAAGATAAATAGATAAATGAAGTAGGTTGGATTTGAT
>LTAE01011454.1:15263-27591 GCA_001647135.1 Pontederia paniculata | reverse complement strand
TGCTGCTTCTCATCATATGCTCTCTCTCTCTGAAGCTGGTCGACCGCTTCATATACTTAGGACGCCCACTGCACACATATGGTTCTTCATATATAAATTACGAGTGCAGTAGTCGTCCATTCCTTTAGCTCAGGTCGACCACTGTACTGAACTTGAAAATATCCTGTTACACAAATCAGCTCAAACAAGTTCATCAGTACAAGCTGAGTTCACTTACAAATTTGTGATCATTCAAAACATTCTCGGGATCCTAGATTCAACAGGATTGAGGTCAACATTGGAGCCTTCATCGCCAGGAACTTTGAGCGCCATGGTAAGAAGGCGAAAGTAAAATTCACAATTGGAGGTCTCATCACTCCCATCGCCGAGCAATTCAAGGTGAACTTGGAGGAGAACAAACTGCTGAAAGGGAGTATCTTTCTTGATCAAAGCACTATCTTGAATATGAAGCTTGTGGTCATCGATATGGAACCAGAAGCTTCATCTTCAAGAACTGACGAGACTGGATTCCTTGGTGTGACATCCTGGTTGTTCTTTCCACCTCTCTCGGAGATGCCAGTTGAGCCCACCAGTCGTTCTTCACCTCGACGCCCGGTGCAAGTCACTGAAGAGGCACCAGTTTATGAGCAGCCCGAGGCACCTACTATGGAGATGTCTTCATATGCTTCCCAATTTGACTTTGCAAGTTTACAGACTACCTTGGTGATGATTCAGGCAGAGCAGCAACACCAAGGGACGATGATCACAGATATGTGGATAGAGTTCACAACCAACTTTGATAGCCAGGCTTAGATGTTGATGGAGATGCGAGCTCACCAGGACAACATGAGGGATAGCATTTAGAGACTCCATAAGTATCACAACAGCCAAAACACATTTGGAGGTTTCTTCTCTCCGACTCCACCACCACCACCACCACCGACGCCTATGGACTTGTCTGGTGTACTCTTCTTCCTTTTCTTTGTATCTCTTTTAGTTGCATTTTGTACCACTCCCTTGGCGAGGTCTTGAACACTAAGGACAATGTCTAGTCTAAGCTTGGGGGAGTTTGCATTTCATGCATGTTGTCTGAGTCCATGTTGTTTAGCATGTTTCTTTCTGTTATTTTGAGTTAGTTGTATGCATCAGTGAGCTAGTATAAAAATTTCAAAACCCAAAATATGTTACCCTTGCTTAATTTTGTTTTTACTAAAGCACATTCTAGAGAAGACTGGTATGATCTATGAATTTCGAGTGCCTTATTTTGAATGCAAACCACATGTGTTATGGAATCTAGAATTTTGCAAAATAGAGTGATAACTTTATAGACTACAATTTCTTTCAGATTTTATTATACTCAAGTGTTTATAATTACAGCCTTTTTATTGAATGACCAAGTATATATGGAGCTTATAAAAAAATATGTGAAAAGATTTTTCTGGGAACAATTGTGTGCAAAAGAAAATATTAAAGAAAGATTATGAAGAAGTAGTATGAGAAGGAATTGAAATAGCCCTTAAGTGTTATTTATAACCTGGGTGTTCAAGTTCAGCCCTAATATGCACCAATGATTAGTATACCAAATAATTTAATATTGAAGACACAAGTGTATACAGAGCTTAATAAAATGATTTACTTTACAATTTTTTATTTCTTTTGCTCAACTTTCTTTTCAGATTCTAGCCTTCACACAAGATTGTACAAAGAACAAGAGAGAAGGAGAAGAGAGATTTGCAAGTTTAGGCTCTAAAATGCTCTTTTAAGTCTTGGAGGTATTCAAGATGAAATCTTCTTTCTTGATACTGTAGAAACCATCGAAGAAGACTTATATAGCTTTGAGAATTCAATATGGCAGTTGCACACCTTTTTCCACTTGATTTTACCATTAGAATATAGTTGTTAGACTCATCAGGCGAAGGTCGGTCGCATCTGACGTCAGGTCGATCGACCGACTCACAGCAAAAAACTAACCGTTGAATTTGTCAACTGATAGTCGGTCGAACCTGGTTCGACCGACTTCCTGGTGACCTCGACCGACTTTCGCTATGGGAGTGCATTTGGTTCGACCGACTTCCCAAGTGTTTGACCGACTTCAAGGACTTCTTCAACCGACCTTCTTAGGTTCGACTAACTTCATGAATGCATCAACCGACCTTCGCTTATGAAGTGTATTTGGTTCGACCGACTTCAAGCACTTCTTCAACCGACCTTCTTGGGTTCGACCAACTTCATGAATGCATCAACCGACATTCGCTTCTGAAGTGTTTTTGGTTCGACCGACTTCCCAAAGGTTCGATCGACTTTCCATTTGACTTCATCCGACTTGTTTTGGGTTCAACCGACTTCTTGAATCACTTCATCCGACTTATGGTATTTAGTTAGAATATTCATCCGGAAGTTCCTTTTCATATTGAACGTATCATCTGTCTTTTTCACTGCTCAAATAATTTATTGTAATTTCCATTAGTTTCTTATCATCAAAATCATGTGTTTATCTTTTGAGTCCAACACTAATCTTGTCTAATTAACAGGCTCCTTGGTCTCCATTGCATTGTTGTTGCTAGTTTAGACTTAAATGGTTCCTTGGAATTGTTTGATGACAGTTGAGTTGACGACTCCGGTGGATCCTTAGTTGGTGATGTTCCCTTGAGCTACACTGGCAGAGTTTGTGGTTCTGAATTGGAGGTAGTAATGTTGTAGTAATAGGAGAATCCAAAGGCGAGCTCTTCCGTCTGATTTTCCCATCTTCTATTGTATATTCACTTGTCTCCTTGACACACCATTCAGTAGTACATGTCCTTCTTGGAAATTTTATTTTGGGCCATCATCTTCGTTTGTGCAAATAGTGGCATGGACATATGATGACTTTTGAGTCATCCTTGACATTCTTCTCATATTTAGCATTTTGAGAAATCAATTGCACAACTTGATTTTCTAATGCATGTAGCTTTGCTTCTAGATCATCGAATTTGAGTTGACTCTAGAGTTATTCGATAACTTCATCATTTTCAGTTTTGTTTCTCAATTCTGTCATCTCTAACTCCAAATTTTCAATGAGTTGGTCTTGCAATGTTAGTTGTCTTTCAATTGTTGCAAGGAATTGGCCAACCATCTCTGCAAGATTTCTCTCAGGTGATGTTACTATTTTGAACCCATGTGGATTTTCGTTTTGCTATCTTAAATTTGACGTGTGTCTCTCCAAATTTATGATTTGATCTTACTGTATGGAGAGTCTCTTCAACGTGGAATTCATCATGTTTGTGATGAGAGCTAATGGTTCCATGGAGTGAATTTCTTCTTGATTATGTTGAGGATTCATAGACTCGCCTCTTTCTGAATTTCATTTTGATTTCTAGCTTCTTTGTTATCCTTAATTCGCTAACTAGTATTTGCTTTCTTCTTCGCCATTGAGAATATATGATATGTGCTTGAGGACCAACTTGTGTGCAAAAAATAATTCCTAAAAAGCTTACACAACACTAGAGGAAAAGTGAAGGTAACAAAAAATAAAATCTCAAAGTAGCTTGAAATTTAAATAGTAGTTAAAGATAATTCCATGGCAATGGAGCCAAAAACTTGAAGTGAAAAATGCGAACACAGGCAATTCGATGCTAGCAAGTGCAGTAGTCGTTCAAGTAATATAATATAAGAGTAAAAGTTGTCGATCTCACGAGTAATTATTTAACTACTTAATCAGAATTCAGGGCTAATAGGAGATAACATTGATTTCAGGATGGTGTTTCAGAGAATTAACAATATATTAGTATGAGTAATAATCGTAATAGTATGGGATGATGACTACGACCTGGACAATGCTTATTTCAAGATGAATACTCAGAAACTTGTACAACAAACCTTTATAAGATGGAAATCAATTATTGTGTCTTTAGATGGTTAGGCAAACTTAAGTTATGAATTCTCTCAACGGGTAACTCAACTATCGTGTATTAAGTAGTCCCCAAAATATGTTGTAAAATGCATGCATCAGGTGTGTTTGGGGAAGTAAATCCGTAGGGGTTCATGCCTGGTGACCTAAGACCAACTGGTCTGGGATCCATCGATCGAAAATCCGCTACATGAACCACCCTGTGTAAAATGGAGAAGCACTTAAGTGGGAAGTCAAATTCCTAGTTCTGAAAACTCGAAATGAAAAGTGAATAAATATTGAAATATGCAATGTTGATAGTATAAGCTCTACGGCACATGTTCTTTCAACATTGATGCTATAAATTATTATACTTTGTCTTTAAAGCTGTGAGTAACTATGTTTAAATTGTTTATGAGTCAACACTTTGTGAAGTATGAGGATAGCTGAAAGTGCATTGTTAGTGAGGAGCAGGAGATAGAGGGTGCAAGAAAAGTATTGATCTGCATGGTCAATGTTATGATGGAATAACCTTGAGCATTTTCTCTAGAATTTTGCTTGTGGACAAGCAAGAGTTCTAGCTTGGGGGTATTTGATGCATAGTAATTTAGCCATGTTTTGCATATCATTTTCATCTTAGTTTTTTATGGATTCTGTTAGCATACACTTCCATTTTATATATATTTCATTTATTTTTTATTTTATGGTAAGATCTACATAATTGGTATTTTGTATGTTTAGGACACTTAATGACTCATTGGGAGAAGGCTACCAAAATCTAGACAAAAATAGGAGTTAGAATCGAAAATGCAAAAGTATTGAGCTTCGGTCATGGCTGTGACAATTCTGTCACGGGCCGTGAGAATATTGGACGAAGGAACGCCGCTTCGGTCATGGCCGTGAGTCCGATATCAAGGGTTGTAACTTCTTGAAAGAAATACTGTTATTCGGTCACGTCCCAGCTTGACACACTGAATCTGTTCGGTCACAATCGTGATACCCTTGTCACCAGTCGTGACGTATTTTGAAGAGAAAATCAATTGTTCGGTCACGGCCGTGATTTCCATATCACAGTCCATGATGCATTTGCAGCCATTACATTACTGTTCGGTCACGGGCGCGACTTCTCTGTCACGAGTCGTGACATACACAGCGTATACAACCAACCTTCGGTCACGGCCGTGACATTTTGTCACGGGCCTTGACAATATTCCTCACACACGATGAGAGGTTGTTTCAAGTCTATTTTCGACGATCAATATTTTTTTTGATGTTTAATATTCTCATGGACAATTTTCCTGAAGTCTAGGGTTCTTCGTACTTATAAATAGCCCCCAAAACCTCATTTGAGGGGATGCTTCAAGCCTGGGAGAACCTAAAGAAGGAGAAGACGAAGTGTTGTAGGATTCTAGAGACAATTGTCACTAAAAAGTGTAAAATTTCTGTAATTGATTTATTGTTGTATCTTCTTCTCCGATTTGTACAAGAGCATGAACTCCCATGTATTTTATTTGTCTTTTTTGAGATTTTTATTGCAAAAGGAAAACCTGGAGAAGCCCTAGTTTTTATATAAAGTTTATTTCCACAATTTCTAATGCATATGTCATGATGTGTGTAATGCTTCTCATCTTTCTATGATGTTATAATTTGTTAGCATCCTATAGAGGAATAACAAATCTTGATTTCATATGCATTATTTTGCTAATTCATGAATTATCTTTAGCCAATCATGTCATACCACATTCGGTATCATCCTAGGAGTGAAATACTGTGTATGAGGTCTGTGAGATTGTCATCCTGGAAGAGGAACAATCAATAGTTTAGGGATTAGATGTAGGGACTAGTTTTATACCCTCACCAAGAGGAGGGGGGGTGAATTGGTGTATTAAAAAAATTTTACCTTAAATTGTTAATATGCGGTTGAAGCAATAACATAATAGATGCAAATAAAATCTAAGTGCAAAGAAGAAACAAAGAAAGAGTTTGTTGACGAGCTTCGACCGAAACTCTTGGCCTACATCCCCGCTCCGGTCTTCTCGAACTCGAGACCTCGAGAGATCACTAGATTTCCTTCTTCAAGGGCGAATTCTCCCTTACAGCTTTCTTTCTCGTTTCTTTCTTTCGAGGGCAAGGAGAGAACCTCTTACATTTGAGCTCACTCTTGAACACTCAATTTAATCCCTTCGACTCTGGATTCTCACTAGAATACTCCCAAAACGAGGAACAATGGCTTCTCACTTAAGCTCTCAAGTTCTCTGAGGATAACTTGCCAAAGTTAGTTCCCAAGAATCTTGGGACTTAGTTTTATACCCTTACACAAACATCTAATCTCTCTCTCTCAAAAACTATCCGTTAATGCAAGTACAGTACTTCTCACCTACCCCTTGGTCGACAACTTCTGCTTCATCGGTCGACCTCTGTTCTGGTGAATTCGTCCGCTGATCTGCCATCTGGTGCTTCGGTCATCCACCGTTCACCTTCGGATGACCGCAGTCACGGGCTTCAGCCTTAGTTCCTTCTTCTAACTTCCATAGGTCATCCACTTCTTCTTATTGAACACATTGTGCGACCCTTTCTTTACTTGAGTTTCTTCATCAAGCTCCTTCAGCCGCCCACTGATTGTACACCAATCCTTTGGACGACCTTTCTTGACTTGAACACTTTTCTTCAACCAATCTTCGGTCATCCATTGCTGTCACTCATGAACTTTGGATGACCTCTGCTTGGCTCCTGCCTTCGGTTGATATCTTAAAGTCTTCATTGGTCACCCACTGATTACTCTCAGATACTTTGGACGACCTAGTTTTCTTTTGTCAGTTTTTCTTCAAGATTACTTAGGTCGTTCGCTGATTTTTCATGAATCTAGTGGAAAAGTCTCATCAAAAGTCAATCCCTTCAACTTGAGAGTAACCTTTTGCAACAAGTCTAGCCTTGTATCTCACAACAATTTCAGTTTCATCTAATTTATTTCTAAATACCCATTTTGTTCCAACTATGGGATGATCCTTAGGTCTCTNACACTTCAAAACAGGTTTTCTTTTCTAAAGGTTTAATCAATACCATATTTTGAATATAACATGAGGTATTAACAACTTCTGCCCAAAAATATTTGGGAAACTTGCTCTCACTTAGCAAAATCCTAGCCATCTCAATTAGAGTCCTATTTTTCCTCTCAACAACTCCATTTTGCTATGGAGTTCTTGGTGTTGAGAATTGATAAAAAATTTCATTATTCTCACAAAATTCTTCAAACCTTAGATTTTCAAACTCACCTCCATGATCACTACGTATCTTGAAGACTTTCAAATTTAGTTCATTTTGAACACTTTTTGCAAAGATAGTAAACATATCATAAGTTTCATGCTTATGTGCAAGAAACAAAGTCCAAGTGAATCTAGAATAGTCATCTACAATCACACACACATATTTCTTACCACCAAGATTGGTGGTACAAATTGGACCAAACAAATCAAGATGTATTAATTGTAGAGGTCTATTTGTAGATATTTCAATTTTTGATTTAAAAGATTTCCTATGTTGTTTATCCAATTGACATGAAGAACAAATCACATTTTTCTCAAATTTGGTTTTTGGCAAACCTCTAGTAAGATTAGGTTTCACTAATTTATGCATGGCCTTATAGTTTAAGTGTCTTAATCTTCTATACCATAATTATATTTCATCATGCATAACATTTTAGCATTTGTGGTTAGGCAAAATCATCAAAGTCAATCACATACACATTTTGATGCCTAAACCCCATATGCAAACTTTTTCATTCTTATCATATTCCAAGCATTTATTTTGTTCAGATATAACAATGTAGTATTTGTCACAAAGTTGACTAATACTTAAGTTATGTTTCAAGTTTTCTACTAGTCATACATCTTCTATAACTATATTACCGAGTTTTTCAATGTTACCTTTACCAAGGATTTTTCCTTAGTTGTTATCCCCAAAGGTGAGTTTTCCATCTTGTGTTCTTTTTATGCTCAAAAAGTTTTCTTCATTTCCAGTCATATGTCTTGAGCAGCAACTGTCCAGGTACCATCTTGTTGATTTTTCGTTGCTCCTTTTGGCATCCTACAAGAAGAGCACAAAATTTAAATTTTTTGTACACAAAATGCTTTGGGTCCAGAAGTGTTAGATTTAAGGATCCCCTTAGTAAGCCATACTTGTCTAATATTAGTATAAATACCTCTCTTAGACATGCATTCAAAACTATAATGTCCTTAGGGACCACAATAAAAACATGTGACATTCTTTATATAAGATTTTCTATAGTTATGATGACTATGAACATTTCTGGCTTGAACATGTGAAGGAGATGCAATTCTGTTTGTATGCAGAATTTTAGGTTTGACAAAATTCCTGTTCATATTCATAGTAGTAATATATGAGTAAGAATGTGCATAACCATTTCTAAAAGCATGCATGTGGGCAGATTTTATATTTCTCTTGTACATAAAATTATAGTTTCTTTGTTTATGCTTAAGTGTAGCATTTCTACTTTTAACATTTGCATTCTCCTTTGATGGACACACAATATTTTTTTGGATATGGACAGACCTAGTACCTATGGCAGTTTTAGCCTTAAAATTTGTAATGTTTTTACATTCAAGATTAGAACTAGAGGAATCAGTCGTAGTTTCATTCATGCAAGTAGAGGTACAATAAGTAGAGGAACTAGGAAAATTTGGATCAAAAGAATGTGAAGTTTTTATAAAAGTAGTTCCTTGAGGCACATTATCACTAAAAGAATCAAAGCCTAATCCTTTCTTATTTAAGGGGCTCTTGTGTTAGGACAACATTACATCAAGCATTTTCCCACCATAAGAAAATGTTTTAAATTTGCTCTTGACATTAAGCAATTCTAATTTCAAAGAGCTAATAGTATCAACATGCTTTACTAAATTATCATTGTTTGCCAATACCTTAGCATTCAAGTCAGTAATTTGTTTTTTAAAATCAGCATTGTTTTCTTTTAGTTCGTCATTTTCTTGAACAAGACTATCATTTTTCTTTTTCTAAATAAAATATTTCCTGATCATAATATTGAACTCTTTATGCATATCAAATATGATATCCTCCTCAAAGTCATCTTCATCATTATCACTATCACTTGAGTGAAGAGAGGATACCTAATCATTTGCCATGAGGCACAACGGTTCTTCTTCTTCTTCTTTTTCTGAAGATGCTTATTCAGCTTCACTATCTTCATCACTTGTGTCATCCCAAGTGACCTTGAGTGTCTTCTTCTTCTTGTGATCCGAAGATCCTTTCACCTTGTTCTTCTTGTTCAAGGTTGGACACTCATTCTTGTAATGTCCAAATTTGTTGCACTCATAGCATTTTATCTTTGATTTGTCAGCTGGTCCCTTCTTCTTTGAGTCTCTCCTCATCTTGGAAAGCTTCATGAATCTACTTAGCCTTTTCGCATAGAGTGCCAGCTTCTCCTCATTAAACTCTTGATCATTGTTATCAGATCCTTCATGCTCATCTTCACTCACAAACTTTTTAGATTTTAGAGCTAAGGCCTTATTTCTTGAGCTTGCTTCTTCTTTCTCTTCGTCAAGTGACATTTCATAGGTCAGCAGAGATACTATGAGATCATCGAAGTCAAGCTTGTTTAGATCATGTTGTCCCTCGACCACAATCCTCTTCATGTGCCATTTAGGTGTGAGGGACCTGAGAAACTTCTTCACTTTTTGAGCATTAGATCTTGGGTCGCCCAAAGCGGCTAACCCATTCACAACATTATTAAAGCATACTAACATGATATTTACATATTCATCATGTTTCATTTTAAAAGAATCGTATTGGTGATTTAAAATATTTAGTCTTGATTCTTTTATCTTTTCTATTACTTCATGAGTAATTACAATTTTTTTCCAGATATTGCACTAGTGCACGAAAAGATTCTATTGAATTCTATTTGATCTAGTGCACAAAAGAAAACATTCTTAGCTTTCCAATCTAATTTAACTAGGCTCTTAGTTGTAGAGTCATACTCACTGCTAGGTATGGGAACATGAACATTTACTATTCTAGTGGGCAAATAAAAATCATTTTCGATGACAACCCAATTGTCACTGTCCATGGAACATACATAAGCTTGCAATCTAATCTTCCAATAAGAGAAGTTAGATGTATTAAATAAGGGAGGTATAAAGGTGGATTGTCCTTCACCTAAGGTAAAAACATTTCATGCCATTTTTGCTCTAGATAGTTAAGTCTATACGAAATTTGTAGATAGATATTTATGAGCAACCTATACTTTGATACCAATTGTAGGGACTAGATGGCAACAAAAAAGGGGGGGGGGGGGGGGGTGGGGGGGGGGGGGTTGAATTGGTGTATTTAAAACTTTTTACCATAAATTGTTAATATGTGGCGGAAGCAATAACAAAATATATGCACTTCTTCTAGCTTTCATAGGTCATAGGTTGTACACTCTTCTTACTTAACATATCATGCTACCCTTGCTTTACTTGAGTTTCTTCGTCAAGCTCCTTCGGGAGCCCACTGATTGTACACCAATCCTTCAGACGATCTTTCATGACTTGAACACTTTTCTTCAACCAGTCTTCGGTCGTCCATTGCTGTCACCCAGGAACTTCGAACGACCTCTGCTTAGTTCCTGCCTTCGGTTGATATCTTCAAGTCTTCATTGGTCGCCCAATGATTACTCTCAGATACTTCAGACGACCTAGTATTCCTTTGTTAGTTTTTCTTGAAGATTACTTAGGTCATCCACTGATTTTCCATGAATCCATCGGGCGACCTCTGCTCTTCTTCTGAACTCCTTTGGTCGTCCACTAATTCTCCATGATTCCTTTGGCCGACCA
Organism: Pontederia paniculata; assembly: GCA_001647135.1. Lineage (NCBI taxonomy): Eukaryota > Viridiplantae > Streptophyta > Magnoliopsida > Commelinales > Pontederiaceae > Pontederia > Pontederia paniculata. The sequence goes on along the minus strand of LTAE01011454.1, from coordinate 16,899 downwards.
CTTCTTTTCTTTTGAGCTTCTTTGGTCATCCTTCGATTTTTCTCGATTCCATCGGATGTCCTTTGCTTCTTTATCGATGTATTTTGGCCGCCCACTGATTCTATTCAGCTACCTTGAATGACCTCTTCTTTCTTCCTTTGAACATCGTTGGTCGTCCATTGATTTCACTCTGAAGGACTCGGATGGCCTATCTTGTTCTTTTGAAGTCATTGGTCATCCATTGATTCTTCACTGAACGCTACAGATGACCTCTCTTGACCTTCCTTCAATTTATGAATTCTTCGGACAATCGTTGCTTTTCAACTTAAGTCCTTCGGTCGTCCACTTCTTCTTCACTAAGCACTTCGGATGATCTTTCCTGACTTCACAGCTCCTGTACTTTCTTCTAAGTACTTTGTTCGTCCACTGCTTCTACTCTGAAAAACCTCAGATGACCTTTCTCGTTTCGATACTTTACTTCAGACTTCTTCGGTCGTCCACTGATCTCATACTGATTACTTCGGATGACGTTTCTCTACATTTGGAGTGCTTCAGTCGTCAATTGTTTCTACTCTAAAATCTTTGGACGACCTCTCTTGCCTTCACCGCAAAACAACTTCACTTAACCTCTTCATAGGGCGTCTACTCTACCTTGGAGTGCCCAATCCTTCATCCTTTGTACTATTGACTTTGAACCTTCGGTCATCCACTTTTTTTCACTCGTACACCGGCCGACCTTCCCGGTTCAAGTCTATCTTCGGTCATCCAATCTTCATCATCGGTCGACCATTCAATACTTAGCTTCATATCCTTAATCTCTGCTCCTTACTTCGGTCAACCTCTTCAAATCTTTAGCACGACCTTTCTTCACTTAGAATTTTTCTTCCCTTATTCTCTGTACATAGGTCGTCCGCTCCTCGGCTTTGGTCGACCTATTACTAACTGAAACAAAAATTATGTCTTCTTCACATCAAATAGAAAATCATTAGTACAAACTAAGCTTCCTTATCAATTTGTGATCATCAAAACAATCTCAGGATCCTAGATTCAACTTTAGATACCATTGCATCTCAAAACCATTGTGTGTGGAGAAGAAAAGAATAAACTGAAGCGAAAAAAATGATGCTCTGAAGCGAAAAGAAAGAAGGGGAAGGTTGTGATGCGACTTTCTTTATCTATATCAAATCTCTGGCAATAGAGCCAAAAATTTGATGCGTTCTAAATACACTAGCAAGCGCACTAGTCGTTCAAGTAATAAAGTGAAATGAGTAAGAATGTCGAACCCACGAGGACTAGTGTAACCTAGCCATATCTAATTCCAAAAGTGATAGATAAAATATTAATTTAAATTTTAGTTAGAAGATAACAGATAAGAAAAGATAAGATTCCAGAGATGAGGTCAGATGAGATCAAATTAAGTTGGAAGATTTAGGACTCTCTCACCACAATCAGATTGAATTGGAATTGTTCCTAATGACGGACTAAGAATTGCCTAAAGTATGGTCCTCTAAACAGACGCAATCAACTATCTCAACTTCAGATTAACCGAGACGTTCAAGCGAATCCACCCTAAATCAATCTAACTTAAGATGCTTTAATGTTGCAAAACTTATACTTTTGACCACTTAAGCAAGTCCAATCAACAGGCCACACAATC
>LTAE01011453.1:0-15211 GCA_001647135.1 Pontederia paniculata | reverse complement strand
TTTTCCTTTATTTATTTTATTTATTAATTTACTTAATACATTACATGTAAATAGGAAAGTACCCCCATTTTAATTCAAATAAAATATTATAAAAATAAATTTCAAAGGAATCAAAATCTAAATTTTGGGTCGAAGAACAAAATCAATAGATTTTCTTATTTTCTATTTTTGCACCTTCATTTAGCCTAATTAAATCTTCTCCTAAAATTTATTAAAAATCACATTTAGAATACTTGAACATATAAGTACAATTACCGAGACTTTATTTTTCTTAATTTTAACATTTTTGAAAATCACATTTCCATGCCTTGAATGAAATTTGGCCATCTTTAGTGCTCCAACTATTAAGGTTTAAGCTTTTACCTTAATGCTATTATCATAGAATCATATTAATCATACCTGAACACATGAAATCTTATATGTATTTAGTCATGGATATTACATTAATGGACAATAAAATGTTTCTTGCGTCATCACGACCGTGAAAGAGGGTTTCACGACCGTGATGGCACTAGTCACGGCCGTGAAGACAACTTCACGACCGTGAATCTATGTTTCATGGGCCGTGAGGTTGCGTCACGGGTCGTGAAGAGACAAGGGCCGATAGATTTCACTCTGCGAACCGATCACGGGCCCTGATAATTTGTCACGGACCGTGAAGGAATGAAACAACCTCGACAATTTGACCGTGATGATTGGCTCGCCCGTGAAGATGCTGCGCCGTGATCCCGATGCCCACGAACGCCGTGAAGATGCCAAATTACGGGCCATGAGGATACGTTAAGGGCCGTAAAGGAAGGCCATTAAGGTAACTTCACAAGCCGTGATGATTTGTCACTGGCCGTAAAGGACGAGCCACGGCCGTGATATGTTTATCACGGGCCTGAAGCCGAGTGTCACGGCCGTGAAATAGATTTCATGGGCCGTGACAGGCTTGATGATAAAGAGATGCGGATACTAATTTTAATTAATCCATGAATGATTAAGTTATTCTAAGTATTGGAAATATGTTTTATTTGATATTTTATCCTATCTCATGAATATTAAGGATTAATTATGTGGACAAGATAAAGGGTCACCATGCTTTACCTAAATTAAATGAGGTCGTCATGCATTGATGATTGGGAGCGACAACGTTATTAATGATGGGGGATGGTAGACCAGTTGCTACTTGTTCCTGTTGCCTGGCCTTCTCCCCCCCTTACGACGAATGGATCACTCGAGCATCCTTATCGGTCATGGTTAATTATTGCATTTGCATCCTGCATTAGAGGTTTAGGGTATTACTTGTTGATGATGATTCATGATGAAAGTCAATGATTGATGTAATGAAATGAATGATAAAGCAAAAATGATGAATTGATGATGATGATGTGGAGTAATTGATATTTGACCATTGGTCATAGCTTACTCCTTATGTATACGCTCAGAGTGATTGATGTTTGACTATTATTGATAGCTCACTCCTGATGCAAGAAAGTAATGATATGCTAATGATGATGAAAGAAAAATTATGTATAGAAAGATGATAAGTTCAAGATGATGAAAGCAAAGTAAGATAAAGATGATCAAACAAAGATTAAAGGAATAATTGATGTTTTGACTTTCTTGTCATAAGCTTATTCCTACATTTATTTTTCATGTCATATTTATCCATTGTTGCCTTACACTGGGCATAATTGCTCATGGTGGATTTTCTTTTTCCCCTGTATTGGATCCTGCAGGTGATTGATTTTCAGATATATATGATGACTGGTGGTGCATGCAACGACTGATGCTCGTGGTGGCTGACTTTGCACATGTCTAGTGGTCCTATTAGTGTCTCTTTCTTTAGTCTTTCTATTAAATTGTTCTAGTTAGACTTTTGAGACTATTTATTTGATGTATGACTTCCGCATATTTTCTTTATGTTATTTTATGAAAAGAGTTTCTTTTAAGGTTTTAAGTTTCTTCCGCATTTTGTTGACTGGTCTTATTAGTCCAACCATATGGTCAAGTTTATGTATGATGTGTCGCGCTCTCAGGAGGGCATTCTTCCACGTGGCGGGGTGTGCTTCTTGGGGCGTTACAGGACTAGTTAATAGCAATTCTGAACATCGGTTGCTCTAGGGCAATTTAAAAAAAATCACTATGAAAAGATTGAAATCTCAGCAAGATAAGTATTCGTGAGTATTTAGGGTTTAGGAAATGTGTCAGACCATATAATAATAAAATTTTAAATATAAAAATTAAAATAAACTATGCTAAAACATCAAGTAAAATTAAAATGTCATTATTGTAACAAAATAAAATGAATAAAACACACACTAATGCTTAAAATAATTATTAGTATTTTTAATTAATCACTAATTACTTGTTTTTCTCTACGTATATCAAAATCACTTATGGTTCATTGAGAATAATAGCTCATATTATTTAGAGGTTAACATATTACCTCTTTGATGCAGAAGCAATAGACGAGCACGTTGAGGCTTTTCTACGAACACCTTGCGAGAGTCTTTGCAACTCGTTATTAGAGACAAAATCACAAGAAGAGGAAGCAAGTTAGCATAGTACACATGCACTTAAACGTCCTTTCACGAAAACATACTTAGAAAATAATATCGAAACCTTTAGTTTCACCTTCTTAAATAGAAAAATATACTTGGAGAGATAAGGGGGCACAACAATCCGGCCTAACAACTCGGTTTTCCTCATAATTGCCTAGATGCAATAATAGGACATAACCACCCATGTAGAAGTTGTTATGTCTTATCCGTGCACGAGATCTAAGTGGATCTCATTTAGTTGTTTCACATAGTAGGACGTTATGATGTTCCAATCCTAACAATCTCCACTTCGATGCAAAAAAAAATAAAAACAAAAATAAAAAGCCAACTAGTATATTGATATCGAAAGTATAAAGTAATAGGAGAAGATTGTTTCCACAAGTACTGGTGAAATGTTATTCCAAAACCTTTCTACTAAATTGAACATGAGAAAAAAATCAAATTCTATTCAAATTTAATATACAAGAAAGAAAAATGAAGAATATATTGGGTTTGAAGGTTTATCAGATTGATGAGGATGTTAGGGTTGTGACTTATCTCCTCACCATTATCTCTTGAACTAAGCAATTAAATTAATTTTAAATTTTAATGAAGGAAAGGTTGTGTTGATTATATAAGACCCTGAACTAGATGTCTTAACTATCTTAATTTAAGGTTAACTAAAAAAAATCGAACCAAATCAGTCTTAAGTTCAATAAAATTAAGATGCATTAAACAATAAACTCTAATTGTCAATTTCTCGAACCAAGTAAAATTGACAACCACGTTTTATGATCTTTGAACCAAATAATCACAAAAGGAGTTGCATAGGATTAAACAAAGTAAAGAACCCTAAATTACGTATAAACACTTCCCACGTCGCGTTCGAAAATAAATCACATCAAATATGTGCATATCAGGGATAGTTGAACATGACCCACGTTTTACCAAACACGATTCATGTTCAGAAATTGAGAATTAAACTTTTAATAAACTCAAAAGTTCATATTAATTTAAGATAATTGTTGTCACCAATATCTTTCGATTGAGGCTAATAAAAAAACTCAATTCAAGTAAACTAGACATGTGTAAATTCATAAAACTTAGAAGCAAAAAATTGTCCAAGAGATAAACGAGGTTCACTCAAGTCTTTCCCTTAACAACAAATTATTCTACCCTTAGAAGATATCAAGAATAAGTTAAACAAAAAATACTTTCCATCCAAAGAAAAGAAACAGAAAACAATCAACACCAATTCTTTTGGGTAGAATAACAAGAATCCTTCAACTCCTACCTCTCGATGAAATTCAAGCTCTCTTCTCCTCGTGTGCAGATGACTAAGGCATCAACTTCTGAAAATGAGAGAGAGAGAGAGAGAGAGAGAGAGAGAGAGAGAGAGAGAGGAGGGAGACGGAGATGGAGATGAAGATGGAGAGAGAGAGAGATTGACCGCCCCTTAGGATTGTAGGTGAAGTCTNAGAGAGAGAGAGAGAGAGAGAGAGAGAGAGAGAGAGAGAGAGGAGGGAGACGGAGATGGAGATGAAGATGGAGAGAGAGAGAGATTGACCGCCCCTTAGGATTGTAGGTGAAGTCTATTTATAGGGTAAACTCGACTCCCATAGTCTTCGTCTAATAGTCTGGTTTTTCTTAATGAGTAAGTACTTGACTTCAGCCTTTGATAGTTAGCACCACCCTTAATGTGAAACATTACAACCTCCATTAAAAAACACATTCCGTTACAGTAGGGTTTGAATTTAAATAAGATTGAACTTTGAGTTGAACACGACAACCAAACACGATATGTGTCAAGACTACACAATCTGTGTGTTCTTCTTCATGGCTCTTTGAGTCTTTTCAAAGTAATGAAATATGGATTGCTTCAAAATCTTAGATAAATTGTGTTATGCCATCATTTAGAGAAAAAGATTTTTAATACACCAATTCACGCCCCCTCTTGGTGTCATCTAGATCCTACACTAAAATCAATTAAATCAAGGGTTCAATAAGTTTACCTTACAATAAAATCACTCCATAAGAATAAACAAAAAATTACAAGAGTAGTACATCCTTTAGAATTAAAAGAGAAGAATAAAAATAAAATCAGCTAGGGACTTATGCACCTTGATATTCGCTCGTCAGAATCTGCAAAATTTTTTCTTCTTCTTCTCGAGGCATTAAAGCTCTCTCCAAGCTTGATACATTCCACTTAATGAATCCTTAGGGTTCTATTATATTTTTTCCCAATATCTCATATTATGTGAAGAGTCCTAGACTTTTGAAATTTTTTTTACCAAATTTATCAGAATTTCATGTAATCTTCAAGTCTAAATTCATAAAAGATAAAAATTTGACCGCTTTAAATCCAACCCAACTTTCTATCAAATGTACATTTCATGGCCCGTGATAGAGAAATCATGGTCATAACCAAAAGTATTGATCAACTTTGCCAAGATTTCATAGTCTTTTGTTACTTCTCTTCATAACTCTCATGGCCCGTGACTAGGAGCCACGGCCGTGACCATATACTTTGTCCCTTATTGTATCATTCGCTCATGACCATGAAACATATCTCATGACCATGACTTCTCTTTCGTACTTCAGGTGTGAATGTGTTCACAGACGTGAAAGTAACTTCACAGGTTGTGACATATAGCTCGGGTGTGAATTCAGCTCATGCCTTCTTCTCATCGTCGATATCATGGTCGTGAATGCATATTCATGACCCGTGAAAAATCTTCAAAATTTTGTCCATGTGCTCATAGGCGTGAAAGCTCCATCACGACAATGTTTGATAGAATTTATTTATTTTCGACTCCGATTTCACTCTAGCTCGTTGTAGTCTTCCTCTATTACTCTACTAAATGCTCTAGACAAAAAAATAAACAACTAACTCCAAAAATGTATTAAAGTGAATTCCTGAAAAAAATAATGCATGAGATGATGAAACTAAAGAATAATAAACTAAATATGCCATAAAAATATGATTAAATTTCATGCATCAAACTCTCCCAAGCTTAAAGCCTTGTTTGTGGTAATATTCTGACTCAGTGCTCAAGACTTTTCCAGTATAACATGTATCTTGTAGACCAATACTTTCCTCATAAGATCATTCTCATGCTCTTCACTAGCATCACACTTTCGTCAAGCCTCATTACGAAATGGTTATAAAGATACTCTGAATGAAAATTCACAAGTTTTAAAATGAAGCATAATTGATATTACCACACTTCTCGTAGATTCTGGTGAAAGACAAAAAATTTCAACCTATCATCCTAATGACTAAGATGAGATTAGGAAACCTTATTTACTCAGAGGACCATTCCAACCTATAAATCATACTTTTTCGCAAACATAAATTGGAGGTAGATTGTGTCGATTTACTTTAGATTGCTTCAAAATACTCCAGTTGGTTAGAATATACTATTATAAAAGATGCCATACATTGCTTATGTTGTTCTTCGTTTAAAGTTGATTTTGAAAGTCAAGGTGGAAGTGATGCATTTGTTACCAAATGATTTAGAAAATTGCACAAAAAGAATAAACTTGATCTTCATGTTGGAGTAATTGGTAGTGCTCATCATCAGACTATAAATAAATGTCAAGACTTAGTGAAACAAAATCAGTCCATTGAGTTTTCTCTTAAAATCAAGTGAAAGTTGATAATACAATAGGTATTATATGGTTACATGCCTCACTTGATTGTATAAAATATTTTTTACATCAAGTATTATCATTCTGTGATCATGATGAATCTCAAGATTCAATGAATAAAGAAAATTTTTTAGAGCTTCTACAATTTCTTATTGATCATAATGAAGGTATAGCTAAACTTGTGTTAAAAAATGCACCTAGAAATCAATAGATGATTATCACATGATATTCAGAAAGGTTTGTCGACGTAACTGCACAAGAAATAACCAAGGCTATTCTTAGTGATTTCAAAGATGATATATTCAAAATTTTTGTCGATGAATTTTGTGATGTCTCTAAAAAGGAACAAATGGCGGTGGATTTTGTAGATGAAAATGGGATAGTTAAAGAAAGATTTCTTGCTCTTGTTCATGTGAAAGACATATGTTCTCCATCTCTTAAGGAAGCAATTGATTTATTACTTTCACAACACAAATTAAGTGTATCACAAATAAGAAGCCAAGGTTATGATGAAGAAAATAATATGTGAGATGAATCTAATGGCCAGAAAGCTTTGATTCTGAGAGAAAATTATTTTTCATATTGTCGCACATCAACGTTAGTTAAAATTAGTAGTGGTTGCAAAAGTGCATGCTGATGTTGCTTGTCTTTTAATTTGATTAATATGCTCATTAATTTGGTTGGAACATCTAGTAAACGTTAATATAAGCTATCAGAAAGTCAAATGGCCAAAGTTATTGAAGCACTAAAAAGTGGTGAATTACAAAGTCGTTGAGGGTTAAATCAAAACATTGGACATAAAGAGCTGGTGATACAAGATGAGGATCACATTATGATACATTTGTGAGTTTGAAGACTATATTTTAAGAATTCAATATGAGAAGAGAGGCAAAACACATTTTCTTTTTAAGTATTTACAATCATTTGATTTTATTTTTACCTCACACATATTGTTAACTATATTAGGGATTACAAATGCCTTGCAATTAGATTTGCAAAGAAAAAAGATCAAGATATATAAATGTCATCAAACTCGTTAAAGTATGCAAACAACAACTATAAAAAATGAGGGATGAAGAATGAGAATTGCTTATGAAAGATGTTTTCTTCTTTTTGTGATGATCATGGTATTCCAATACCTAACATTGATGATGTATTTATTGTCGGAGGGAGATCACGACGTAAAGATCCACAAACAACATACTCGCATCATTATCGGATTGAGTTATTTATGTTGATTATAGATATGCTGCTTCAAGAACTTACAATTGTTACAAAGAAATAAATATGGAGCTGCTTCTTTGTGTGATTTTGTCTTAATCCAATTAATGAATTTAGGTTTTTGATGTAGAAAAATTAGTGAAGTTAGGCAAGTTCTATCCAAATGGTTTTTCTTATAATACTTAGACATATGCTTTTAGTTTATATTGTCGACATGCATTCAGATAATCGCGTTCAAAATCTGAAAGGACTTGTTGATCTTTCTCAAAATTGGTGGAGATAAAAAAACATAAGATATATTCATTATTTTACTTGCTCTTGAAGTTGGCTTTTGTGCGACGAATATTATGAAAATTAAATTAGGTAAACGATTGGTAACCAATGGATAAATGATTGTTTAGTAATATATATTAAGAACGATTTTTTTTTGTACCATCACTAGTGATTCCATTCTCAATAGATTTCAAATTTTGAAAGATTATCAAAAGTAATTATTGGAATAGATGTCTAATTAGTTGAAATAGCCTTTATATTATTTTTCATATTCTGATTTTTTTTATGAAGATATTAGTTTAAATTGTGCACCTCCTGAATAACTTATCTAGCTCCGCCCCTAGTTTGATCCAATCAACGTCACCTTATCAACTCAAAGTAATTTTGGATCAAAATCAACCTTAAAATGTTTTAGATAGATAATAAATTCAACGAATTGTAATTCTATACACGACCCATTTAACATGTAAAAAGTTACTATAATATTAATATATTTATATATAACTATTTAGATTATAAAATAATTTTAGTACTTATTATTCTTAACGTTATTAATTTATTCCTAAGCTTATGAAAATATTAAAAAATGAAGCACAAACTCATTTTTTTAATTTTTGACTCAATATTTTTTTTACTATCGAAGATAAAACCTTTCTTAATAATAATAATGCTCGAAACTTTTTGTTTGTTAACAATCAATGGCTTATATAAAGTTAATTAAACTAATCGATTAGCTTGTAATACTCATGATTTTATTAAATTAAAATAAATTAAATAACTAATATTTAGTAGTTGGACTCTGACTTAGCTTAAATAATAGAGTCATGTTTGTTTTAAACTTAGAAAAATTCGAAGAAAGCCTTATAAATAGACCCTTAGGTGGGAAAAAACCTCCATAGTTATTATTCTCTCCATCAGAACCTTCTCTCTTCTTTTCTTCTCAGGTGTAGAGGTAGGAAAATTTTCCTATCTTTTAAGATTTTTTCTCTCTTTCTCTTCCTTTCTTTCTCCTAAACTTTTATCTAAAAACTTTGTTACGAGAATGTGAAGGAGAACGACAACACGGGTCTAAATGGAACGTGAATGAGGATAAGAAGAACGTGAAGAATGAATAAGAAAACCCCTATAAAATTATATATGTATATTAGCAGATCCCTCTAGACATGTCTCTCATGATAAATAATTGCATACTAGTTTACGCAAGATAGGAAGTGATAATTGTCAACAAATTTTATCCCTATATAGTCACCTAGATGTTAATGTTTTTCGTATGAAAATCATGTAGTATGCTCCATATCAAAAGAAGAAAAAAAGGAAAGAAAATGCTTACGGATTTGATGGTGTCCGTAGTCACGACTATGAAACTAGATTTCATGATCGAGAAGTCATCACACTCACATTTTCGGTCGGGCCCTAAAGAAAATCATCACTTACAAACTTGAGGTTCACACTCGTGAACGTATTGTCATGGGTCATGAAGCTGAAAAAGGAGGAATCACGACTTTGGTCATGATTGTAAAGGAGCTCGTCATAGGTTGTGAAGTGAAATGAAGGAACCCAACTTTTCAGCAATGTCGATGACAACTTCACGAGCTATGAAATTTAAACAAAGGAACCCGTCTTTCAGTCACGACCATGAAGGATCATGTCACTGGCTATGAACACCAATGTCACAACCTTGAAGAAGTCTTTCACGGGCCATGAAGAACATTTGTAATTTTTTTAAAAAAATATTGTGTTATTAAAAAATTCTAGATGATAGATGATGGTAGGCTTTTTGAATATTAAGGACTAATATGTGGACAAGAAACGAGTCAAGCATCTTCACCTAAATAAACGATGAAGTCACAACAACAGAGACACACCCAGGAACAAAAGTTGGGAGGGGGGCAAAATATATAGAAGCAAATTATAAAAAAATGGGAGGGGCCAAGATTTGAACCCTAGGCATCAAGATGTTAATCAAAATCATCTATCAACTAAAATAGATAGATAATTATGCTACTTTGTTGGCATTTATTTTATTTATTTACTAAAACTACTAGTATATATATATATATATATATATATATATATATATTATATATATATATATTTATATATATATATATGTATACTCGACCCACCCCCACTCTCCCCCCTTGTAGGGGGGGAGGTGAATTGGTGTATTAAATGTTTTTCGCTAAATTACGTTTATGCAGCAGAAATTTTCACAGATTAAAAACAAATAACCAAATGCATAGAAAGAAAACAAATGCAAACAAGTTTGTTGACGAGGTTCGACTAAACTCTTGGTCTACGTCCCCGCTCTAGTCTTCTCGAACTCGTGATCTCTGGAGATCACTGAATTTCTTATTCAAGGGTGAATGCTCCCTTACAACTTGTTCTCCTTTCTTGCTTTAGAGGACAAGGAGACAACCTCTTACAATTGATCTCACTCAATAACACTCAATTTTTCTCTCTTCTATTATAGATTCTTACTTGAATACTTAGAAGGAGGAACTTGGGCTTTTCACTCAAGCTTACAAGTTTTCTAAACAATTTGCCAAAGTTCTCTCTCCCGACTCTTGGGATTATAATTTATACTCTCACATGAATGACCTAATTTCTCTCTTAGAAAACTAGCCATTAATGCAAGTATAGTACCTTTCACCTAATCCTCGGTCGCCCGCTTCTGCTTCAGAGGTCGATCACTGCACTGGTGAAGTCGCCTGTCAATACTGTCGTCTGGTGCTTCGATCGTCCACCGCTCACCTTCGGATGTCCGCAGTCACAGGCTTCAACCTTCGCTCTTTCTTTTGTCTTTCATAGGTCGTCCACAACATTCCTCTCATCTCTTCGGACGACCTATGCTTCATTTGAGTTTCCTTGTCAACGATTGTCCACTGCTAACCTTCGGACGCCCAATTTGACTTAACTCATTTCCTTCAGCTTTTCCTTGGTCGTCCATTGATTTCACTCATGCCTTCGGATGACCTCTCCTTCTTTAGTCAGTACTTTCGGCAGCCCGCTTATACTCACTGAAATCCTCGGACATCCGTTCTTTATCTCCTGATATTCTTCTGATCATCCACTAACAACACTCAAGTACAGTGGATGACCTTTCTTTGTCTTCTCACATTCTTTGGTCGTCCTTTGATACTGCTCAACTTCTTCGGACGTTAACAACTTTATCTTTTAAGCTCTGGGACGTCCTTTGTTTTTAATATTAATACTTCGGTCGATCGCCGTTCTTCTTCGAACGATCTTTCTTTTCGTCACTTTGCTCATGTATTCTTCTGGCCGTCCACTGCTTTAACTCCAAAGCTCTCGGACGTCCTTTGTTCTTGTTAGTAATACTTTGGTCGTCACCTTTTCATCTTCGGACGACCTTTGTCTTCTGACATTCTTTGTACTTCTGCTTTTGTATTCAACTGGTTGTCCATTGTTTCAACTCTTCTTCCTTTGGACGGCCTTTCTCTTCGTTGAAAGTACTTCGGTCGTCCGCTCAATTTTTCAGACGATCTTTCTTTACTTAATACATTTTTTTAGTCATCCACTGCTTTAACTCCAAAGCTCTTGGGTGACCTATTCTTCTAGCTGAGATTCTTCGGTCGTCCACAATTTATTCCCTAAGAACTTCGAACGACCTTTCATGCCTTCATTAATAAATTGTTTTCCTCTTTTCCTTCATAGGGCGTCCAATTAATCCTTGGGGCGCCCGTTTTTCACCCCTTGTACTATTCACTTCGAACCTTCGATCACCCACTCATTTCACCTGGCGATCTTTTCTCTTTGTATGTGTCTTTGGTCGTCCATGATTTATCCTCGATCGACTGTTCAAAACTTAGCTTCATATCTATTGTCTTTGCTCCATACTTCGGTCGACCATGTCACATCCTTAGGACACTGCTTCATACTTAGGATTTTTCTTCAAGTCTTCTCAGGACATAGGTCGCCCTGGTCGACCTATTTTTGACTTAAACATAAAAATCCTGTCTTATACAAATTATATGAAAGATCATTAGTACATACTAAGTTTCCTCTTAAATTTGTGTCACCAAAATAATCTCGGGATCCTAGATTCAACAATCTCCCCCTTTTTTATGATTACAAATTTATGAAGAGTGAACTTAGGGTTAGTTTTTAAAGAAAAATCATATAGAGTTCCACTAACTGAAAATGCTCCCCCTTAATCACATATCTCTTATTTTCAGGAATTTCTCCCCCTTAACACATGCATACACATTTATGATGTTCAAACCAGAATCATCTAACCATCCTTTTTAGCATTCATCACTAAAAAAACATACTTCAGAAATTATCTTTGCAAGACTACTTCAAAAACACACTTATTTCATTTCTGAAATATAGAGTATCATACATTAAACACATTTAAGAAAACATACTTATTTCATTTATGAAACATAGAGTATCATACATTAAACACATTTAAGAAAACATACTCATTTCATTTCTGAAACATAGAGTATCATACATTAAAGTCATTCAGACTAAAAAAGTTTACATACATGGATTTGTCTACAATACAAATCTATCTATCTATTTCTTTTTGTCCTTAGCCTTCCTTTTGAAGCTTTTTACAAGTTGTTTTTCAGGAAGGGAAGGTGTTGAACTTTCAACTATGTCCTTAGTAGCATTTGTTGTTTCTTCTATAATTCTGTTTACTGCATCAGTCAACAGAATGCTAATTTCATTCTCTTGTTCAGCAAACAACTCTTGAAATTCATCTTCTATCCCAGTTCTCTAAGTTGCTGCTTCAATAGTACTTTGGCCAGCTTTCATTTCAATAATGGCTTGGCCCACTTCTTCTTCTTCTCCAAGATTACTCTCTTGGTCAGCTCCAGTTCTCTGAAGATCAACATCTTCTTCTCTTGCGGAAGCTTCCCCTTGAACTTGAAGATCAACTCCATTATCAAGTCCATTATCTTCTCCTTTATCTCTCTGATCCTCATGACCCTCACCTTGAGCTTCTTGTTCAAGGTGTTCCCTATGTTCCTCCTCACGAGCTTCTTCCTGATGTTCTTCACTCCTCTGATTGTTTTCTCCCCCTATGTAATTATCAGAAAGGGGAGTTGCATAAGGGTCATACCCTGTGGCCCTCATGAACCCGTCCACTGCATCCCAATGATGATAAGTTTGATTATGATGAAAAACAATATCTTTACTGACTTCAGTACTCTCGAACTGCTCCTCTTCAATTTTCTTCAGTAATTCAAGAGCTTGACTTAGTTGGGTGGACATGGTGCTGAGTTGGGTTGACATGGTATCCACTTTGGTACACAAGGAAGTTCAATCTGCTCTACTTGAAGGCCATGTGGCTGAGAATGTTGAGGTGCCAACAGTTGTGGAGGGTGATCTAAGTGACTGAGAAGTCTGGCTAGGAATGTCAATTGTAGAGGGATTTCTGATAGTTTCAGGTTCCTGATTTGGAGTATCCTAATACTCATATGCAGAGGGGTATTCAGTAGTCTGAGGAGTATCCTTGGCAAGTCCCTTTCTAGTAGGGTAGAGAAGAAAATTTTGTCATTTTTAGTGAGGAATAGAATCTCTTCGTTTTTGGCAAATAGGAGTTTAAGTGTTTTGTGAACCATGAAGGTGATAAGGTTTCCAAAATAGAGACGAGCACCCTTGGTCCATTTAGAATGCACTTTCTCTTTAGTTTTGATTATCTGATACATGATCAGATTTCCTAGTGAGATTCTAGGGGCTGCAGGATCTACTAGATGTGCAAGGACAACTAAATCAAAGAGATTTACTCCTGTGTAGTGACCAAATCTAGAAAGGACTACATGTTTGATTATGTGATGGATAGCTTTCATGACATGGGAGAGATACTTATGGAAAGATCCTTGAACAAAGGTATATACTCTTCCTCCACTCACAGCTAGTGCAACTTGATTCCGAGTGTAGGTGGTGTGAGGCTAATGCATTGGAGCAAGCTTTATGTGGGTGAAACCAGGGGTATCAAGAATTTTATTTAATTTGGATTATGTCATGGAGAAATCCATGCCATGCAGATAGGTTTTGATTTCTTGATGAGTGTCATCATAGGTTAGATTTGCATAGAAGTTTGACAACATGGGGATGAACAAACTCATCAAGGTCAAGAAATGTGATCCAGTCACATTGTTCAAAGGTTTCTTTGAGACCATGAAGTAGAAGACATTCTGATAAGTGTGATAAATGCATACATATGAGTAGCATAATTCACTTAATTCATACCTATATCATGTGATATAAGTTACATTTGACATCAATTTCATCAAAGAACTATGAGCTACTCAAAAGTTGAATAATTTTGTAGAAGATGGGCTTTCAGAAATGAGGAAAGGAAGGTGGAACCAGTTGGACCGTAGTAGCTGCATGTCAACTAAGGAGAATGTTGAGACTACGGTTAACAATCACCAACCAAACCGTAGCGACAAACTCCCGACCGTAGCGCACCTCAATCTACCCGTAGCATGGAAATTCTCAGTCGTAGTGGAAACTCTAGGACCGTAGCGCACGACTTCACCATACCGGATCTCCATACTTGACCGTGGTGCACTATCATTCTACCCATAGCGCAGGTTATTGAGGTCGTAGAGCACCATTATTGAGGCCGTAACTATCATGTTGCCTCGTTATTGGTTGGTGGGTTCAGTGCACTTCATATATCTATGATAATTAGGGTTTAGAACCTCTCTCTCTCCTCTCTCTTTTGGATGGAGCCGAAATTTGGGCACTTGTAATAACATTTAGGGATTCTTGCACTTGTAAGAGGTACATCTAGTGTTGTATGTTTGTGACTTTGATGTATAATGAATCTTAGTGTTTGAACTTTTGATTTTGGACTCGTGATAATGAATTTCTTCTCCCCTATTTATTCCTCTTTCTCTCCCCTAATTATGATGCACTAATTTCTCTTGTTTTAGGGTTAGATGAAATTTAGGGTTTAATCGTTTGGGAATAGTGATTATGCATGTATGCGACTCTTTTGTTTAGTGAACATCTTGTCAATTTCTTGTGAGATTTGCTACCTCATTTGAATTATCCTTGGTTGTTAAGTGATGAAAGTCATCTTAATCAACTAGTAGATTTTACTAAATGTGATATATGAGTGCTAGACATATAAGGGCTATGTATTGCTTCTTGATGCTCATGAATGTAAATGCAATTATTGTTAGAGGAAATACATGAGAATGTTATTCCATAAACTTAGTTAGAATTGTGTTGCTGATGCGAGCAAAAATATACATGTTGCACGCATCTATTTTATATCATTTTTAGGCATTTAGTATAGGTTTATTTATCATTTTAGTATATTATTCATTATATTTTGTCTTTGAGTCAGAAACTACCAATATGTTCTATCTTCTGTGATTTTCAGGCAAAAGAAGCCAAAACTACGCAGAATTCGGAGTAAACAATATATAGCCAAGGTTTTCAGAAATCAATGCCCAACTCGGGCCGTTTTCGGTAAAACGGTCCGTGTTCAACCCAGAAATCTGTGGCTATAACTCATCATCAACTCAGACCGTTTTCAACAACTCAGA
>LTAE01011452.1:0-15211 GCA_001647135.1 Pontederia paniculata | reverse complement strand
GTGATAGTGCATTACTAGTGATGAGCAGGAGAATTAAGATATAAGTATTGATCTACATGATTAATGTTATGATGGAAGTGTCTTGAGCATATGCTCTACAGTTTTGCTTGAGGACAAGAAAGAGTTCAAGCTTGGGGGAGTGATAATTACCTATTTATTCATGTTTTCCATTATATAATCAGTATAATTTATATGCATTTCATTGTCATATTCATGCATTTTCGCTATTTTGATTCATTTATTTCATTCAATGAGTCAGTGTCTACATAATGTGTATTTTCTATATTTCCAGGGGTTGTTGGATGCATGGCGGAGGAAGGATTAAAGAAAAGGAAAAATATGTTTCTTCACGGGCCGTGAACGACTGTAACAGGCCGTGACATCCTTCCATCACGGGCCGTGATGATTTGTCACGGGCCGTGACAGCATACATAAAGTAACCAAGCTTCGGTCACGACCGTGACATGTTTGTCACGGGCCGTGACGTATTGAGATTATTGTTAGGTCACGGCCATGTCGCGGACGTGATGCGCTTTTCTGAATATCACTGTCGTGACATGTATGTCACGAGCCGTGACATGTGCACCAATCTTCAGTCACGGCCGTGACAAAACTAACCCTAAGTTCTGATTGAAGGGGAGCATGTATGGTTAGTTAAATCTCTGTATAAGCTTTATGTTTATAACTAACCCTAAGTTCACTCCTCATAAATTTGTAATCATCTAGAAGGGGGAGATTGTTTGAATCTAGGATCTTGAGATTGTTTTGGTGATCACAAATTTGTGAGGAAACTTAGTTTGGATTAATGAGCTTTGTTGAACTATTTTTTGAAAGACAAGATTTCGATGTTCAGAGCATGAGAGGTCGACCGAAGTTAAAGAACGGACGACCTATGCACATAGAAGACATATCAGAAGAATCATATGTGTGTAGTGGTCATCCAAAGCATATGAAGTGGTCGACCAATGTGGAAGGCAAAGATCAGAGAGATGGAGTCAAAGACTAAACCGTCAACCAAAGATATTGAGAGGACGACCGATGGCAAAGGCTCAACAAGAGAGGCTGCCCGATGAAGAACAATGGGCGACCGATGGTTTCACACCTACAGTAAAGAGGATGGAGAATGGACTGTCCAAGGAGAAGTGAACACTCGGTGAGGAGACAGACAAAGAGGTGCTTTGGCTAAGGGAAGGAGAGGTTGTCCGATGATGAAGTGAGGACGATCGAAGAACTGAGGATGAAGGCAATGGACGTTCAAAGGTTTCAGAGTGAAGACAGTGGACGACCGGGAGATTGCCAAGGCTGGAGTGGACGTCCGAAGGATCATGTGTTGAAGCAGCGGACGACCAAAGCTGATAACAAGATGAAGATCGATCGACTGAAGATAAAGTGCGGACGACCGATAGATTTCAGATGAAGACAAAGGTCGTCCGGAGTACTTGGTGAGAAGACAAGTGGACGTCGAGTAGTTTGTCACATCTGAGATGAGCTGAAGATCGGACGACCACAGGAAGAGCGGACGACCAATGAGGAGACAGAGGTCNTGGTACAAGGTCAAGATCGGTCGGCCAAAGGTTTGGCGGACGACCGAAGGAGCTTGACAGTTGGCTTCACTCGAGAGTGGACGTCTGAAGTGATTGAGGTGCAATCAGCAGACGACCAGAGATGAGCGGAAGCTGGTGCAAGGTTAAGATCGATCAGCCAAAGGTTTGGCGGATGATCGAAGGAGCTTGATAGTTGGCTTCACTCGAGAGTGGACGTCCGAGGTGATTGAGGTGCAATCAGCGGACGATCAGAGATGAGTGGAAGCTGGTACAAGGTCAAGATCGGTCGGCCAAAGGTTTGGCGGACGACCAAAGGAGCTTGACAGATGGCTTCACTCAAGAGTGGACGTCCGAGTTGATTAGGGTGCAATCAGCGGACGATCAGAGATGAGTGGAAGTTGGAACAGGTCAAAATCGGTCAATCGAAGATGAAGCGCGGATGACCGAAGGAGCTTGACCGCATTCTTCAACTGGAGAGTGGACGTCCGAGGAGGTTGATGTGCAATCAGCGGGCGACCAGAGATCAGTTGAAGAAGGGAACTCAAGTCAAGCTCGGGCGGCCAAAAGTTTGGTGGACGGCCGAAGGAGCTTGGATGAGGAACTAAGGCTTCAGACGTTGAACTGCGGACGCCCAAGGGTGAGCGGTGGACGACCGAAGCACCAGGCGGCAAGTTCAAGTGGAGACTTCACTAGAGTAGCGGTCGACCGAGGCAAGAGCAGTGAGCGACCGGGGGTTAGGTGAAGTGTTATGTACTTGCATTAACGACTAGCTTTCTGAGTGACAGATTAGGTCATTTTTGCAGAGTATATATTATAATCCCAAGAGTCTTGAGAAGTAAATTTGACAAATTAGCTAGTGAGAGCTTGAGCGAAAGAAAGCCTTAGTTCCTCTTCTGCTATTCGAGTGAAGAATCTAGGATAGAAGGGAGTGAGAGTTCGTGAGCGAACTTGTAAGAGCTTGTCTCTTTGTCCTATAGAAAAGAAAGGAAAGTTGTAAGGGAGCCTTCGCCCTTGAAGAAGGAGTTCAGTGATCTCCGGAGGTCTCGAGTTCGAGAAGACTAGAGCGGGGACGTAGTCCAGGAGTTCGGTCGAACCTCGTCAACAAACCTTTGTGTTTGCTTGCTTGTTTGTTTATTTGTCCTCTTCTTCTAGTTGCTTATATTTGCATCTGTATGCTTCCACTGATATAACTAATCTAATTGTGTAAAAGTATAAAAAGTTTTAATACACCAATTCACCCCCACTATTGGTGTCATATAGATCCTACAGCCGTGTCCAAAGAGGACTCGGACCATGTCCTGGCATAACATATGCATGTCAGTGGAAATGGCCGTGTCCAGGGTGGACGCTGACCGTGTCATATCGACGTGTTAGGCAAGCGCCGAAGGCGCGGCATCATTCCAACGAATGTGGGCCATGTCAGAGGAGACATAGTTCGTGTTCCATCACCTTCTTCTTAATTAAACAATAATTATAGCACATAAATGCTCAACATATTCTAGCTGAATTACTTATTCATCTAGGCAATTTATCATCTATTAAACAACCTAATAGTCATATTAACAATCATCTAACATGAACCCTAATATGCAATTTAACTATAACGACAATCTATCTTTTCGGATCCGCCTATTTACATATCGAATTATGTAGTGTTTTTAGGGATAGACTCTACTCTTGTCTGTACCTTCTCCTCCATGCTCTACTTGCTGCAGATCCTCCTAATGTTCTCCTAGTGTTTTGACATCATCCTATGCTAATAGAAGAGAAGAGAGAGAGAGAGAGAGAGAGAGAGAACCATGGGAGTGGGAGAGGCCTTACCTAGGCACTTGATGGAAGAGAGAGAGAGAGATGAGAGGACTACGGTGGCTAGGGTGAGGGATCTCTACTCTTATGGTCTATTTATAGGGGTGTGAACTAGATTTTCTTAGTTTAATTCAAACTCTAATTCAATATATATGTAAATTTAAATTTCAGGATTAACTGCCTAAATATTATCATTTGAATTCAAATCCCGGACTTAGAATATTATAATATTTTTGTCTTTAATATTCATAAAATCTATGACACAGGTCGTGTTCGATCAGACCACGGTCGTGTTGAGTCATGTTGGCAACACAACTCATGTTGCTATGCACACGGCCCGTGTTTAGAGAGAAATGTTACATAATAAATCTCTTAAAAAAAATCCGTTCACGAATTCAGGATGTTGGTAGAGGCTTACCAAATAGTGGTGGAAATTCCTTACGCATATCTAATTCCAGCTCCCATGTTGCTTCACTATCTCGTGCCGACTCAACGCCACTTTAACTAGGGTCACCTTCTTGTTCCCTTGGCATTGTAGGCGACGCTCTAAGATCTTTATCGGTTGCTCCTCGTAGGTGATGTCCTCCTTCAGGTGGGGCTCCTCCATCCTGATGACGTTGGTGCCATCGTGCCAGTACTTCCTGAGCATGGATACGTAGAAAACATTGTGCACTCGCCTATAGGAAGTAGTGCTAATCGACATGCTACTCCTCCAATTAGCTCGAGCACCTTGAAGGGACCTACATAACGAGGATTGAGTTTACCTCATTTGTTGAATCTCATGACGCCCTTAGTTGGGTTGATCTTCAGCATCACTTTTTCTCCCACTTGAAAAATCTGTTCTCGGAGTTCTTTGTCAGCATACGTCTTTTGTATGCTCTGCGCAACCTTCATCCTTCTTTTTATGAGATCCATTGATCAACATACTCCTGTACAATCTTTGGGCCCATCAACTTTCACTCGCCCACCTCGCTCCAACATGCTTGCGATCGACAGTGTCTTCCATAAAGAGCTTCATACGAGGCGATACCAATGTTGGAGTGGTAGTTGTTGTTGTAGGCGAACTCGATCAATGGAAAGTGGTCGGCCAACTGCCATGTCAATTCAATGTGCATGACTTGAGCATGTCCTCCACCGTCTAGATTGTCTTCTTGAATTGTCCATTTGTTTGTGGATGGAATGTTGTGTTGAAGTTTAGTCTGGTCCCAAGGGCATCTTAGACACCTTTCCAAATATAGCCGTAAATGTCGGGTCTCTATCATATACTATGGTCACTGGAATCCCATTCAAGTTGATGACTTCTCTAACATATAAGTCCATCAGACTCTCCACCGATTGTTTCCATTTGATAGGGATGAAGTGTGTAGATTTAATGATCATCTGCCCTCAACTACCCAGATGGGATCATTTCCTCTTTTGGATCTGGGTAGGCTGGTCACAAAGTCCATAGCTATATGTTTTCATTTCCAATCCAGGATGCTCAAGGGCTTGAGCATACCATATGGCTTCTAGTGTTCGATTTTAACTTGTTGATAGACTATGTATGTGGCCACATACTCAACAATCTCTTTCTTCAAGTTGTTCCACCAGTAGGTCCTTTGCAAGTCGTTGTACATCTTGGCGCTCCTAAGGTGGATGGCAAACTCGGACTTGTGACCTTCATTTAGCACATTCCTCCTAAGTGCTGCATCATTGGGGACTCATAGGAGACCTCTATATCTGATCCCTCCATCCATGGACATGACGAAGTCTTGAGTTTCATGGGTGCATCTCTTGCTCATGTGCTCGAACTTCGGATCAGCTGTTTGGGCAATGATGATTCTATTCACCAAGTCTGATTGTACATGATGAACCGTCAATGTAGCTTCAATCTTGCTAGGTCTTGGGTTCCACATGATTATATCATTTAACTGGTTCCACATGTGTACCCTCATGCTGCCAAGTTAATGCGAATAAATGCGAATACATGCAATTCGATGCTAGCAAGTGCACTAGTCATTCAAGTAATAAAGGGTTTAGAGTAAAGTTTGTTGATCCCACGAGGAACTTAAGTAACTATCTAATCTTAAAGGTTAATAGGAGATAAACATATGATTGTTGAATTGGTGGTTTCTCAAAAACTAAATTTATAAAAATGATAATTACAATGACAGTTGGGTGTTGACTAAGGCTTAGATGAAAAGAAAGATAAGGACTAGAACTAATACTTCTCACATAAATGATTATATACACTTTATGCTCACAAGTTGACTCTCTAGACAAATTAGGAACACTTATAAATATGACATTACTGAATGGATATGCCAACTATCCAGATGAGTCAATCATTCAAATATTCCTTAACGGATCTACTTTCCAGATTATACACACGGGATGCATGCAAGTGATTTCCTAAACTATTAAATTATCCTTAACGGATTAACCTAACAGACCACACACTATTAAGTCTTTAACGGTTCATAACAACATGACATTGATTGCTAAAATGAATGACCACACTACACAATTAATGATCAAACATATAACTTTAGAAATTTCAGCCAATCATATTCATGAAAAGCAACTAAAAGTTATAATAAAAAACATAGCAATGTGTTAGGCATGCGCTGACAGCGCGGCATCATTCTGACAAATGTGGGCCATGTCAGAGGAGACATGGTTCGTATTCCGTCACCTTCTTCTTAATTAAACAATAATTATTCCACATAAATGCTAAACAAATTTTGGTCGAATTAATTGTTCATTTAAGCAATTTATCATCTATTAAACAACCTAATAATCATATTAACAATCATCTAGCATGAACCCTAATATGCAATTTAACTATAATGACAACGTATCTTCTTGGATCCGCCTATTCACATATCGAATCCTGTAGGGTTTTCAGGGATTGACTCTACTCTTTTGTGCGTCTTCTCCTCCTCGCTTTACATGCTGTAGATCCTCCTCAGATTCTCCTAGTGATTTGACATCATCCTATGGTGAGAGAAAGGAAGAGAGAAAGAGAACCATGGGAGAGGGAGAGGCCTTACCTAGGCACCTAGTGGAAAGGAGAGAGAGAAGAGAAAACTACGGTGGCTAGGGTTTTGGGGGAGAGAAATAAAATTATGAGGGCTCTCTACTCTTATCATCTATTTATAGGGTGTGGACTAGGTTTTCTTAGTTTAGTTTAAACTCTAATTCAATATTTAAATTTAAATTCTAGGATTAACTGTCTAAATATTATTATTTGAATTCAAATCCCATACTTAAAATATTATAATCTTATCGTCTCTAATATTCATAAAATCTACGATACAAGTCGTGTTCGATCAGAATACAGCTGTGTTGAGTCATGATGGCAACACGGCTCGTGTTGCTATGCAACACGACCCTTGTTTAAAGAGAGATGTTACATAATAAACTTCTTAAAAAAGGAATTCATTCTCGAATTCAGGAAGTTGGTAGAGGCTTACCAAATAGTGATGGAAATTCCTTGCGCATATCCGATCCCTGCTCCCATGTTACTTTTGTATCTCGCGTCGACTCCACGCCACTTTGACCAGTGTCACCTTCTTGTTTCCTTGGCATTGTAGGTGACGCCCTAGGATCTTTACCGATTGCTCCTCGTAGGTGAGGTCTTCCTTCAGGTTGTGCTCCTCGATCCTGATGATGTTGACATCATCGTGCTAGTACTTTCTGAGCATGGATACGTGGAAGACGTTGTGTACTCACCCATACGAAGGGGTAATGCTAGTCGACATGCTGCTCCTCCAAGTAGCTCGAGCACCTCAAAGGGACCTACATAAAGAGGGCTGAATTTACCTCGTTTGCTAAACCTCATGACGTCGTTAGTTGGGAAGACCTTCAACTTCACTTGAAAAATCTGCTCTCGGTGTCGTTTGTCAGCATACGTCTTTGGTTTGCTTTGCGCAGTCTTCAACCTTCTTTTGATGAGATCCACCGGATCAGCATACTCCTGTACAATCTCTGGGCCCATCAACTTTCTCTCGCCCACCTCGCTCCAACATGTTGGCGATTGACAGGGTCTTCCATAAAGAGCTTCATAAGGGCCAAACCGATGTTGGAGTGGTAGTTGTTGTTGTAAGCGAATTCGATTAATGGCAGATGGTCATCCTAGGTGCCAGGCCAATCCAACGTGCATGCTCTAAGCATGTCCTCCAGCATCTGGATTGTCCTCTCGGATTTTCCATTTGTTTGTGGATGGAATGTTGTGCTAAAGTTCAATCTGGTCCCAAGGGCATCTTGGAAACCTTTCCAAATCTAGTTGTAAATGTCGGGTCACTATCAGATACTATGATCACTGGAAGCCCATTATACCTGATGACTTCTCTGGCATATAATCCATCAGACTCTCCACTGATTGTTTCCATTTAATAGGTATGAAGTGTGCAGACTTAGTGAGTCTATCTAAAACTATCCAGATGGCATCATTTCCTCTTTTGGATCTGGGTAGGCTGGTCACAAAGTCCATAGCTATATGTCCCCACTTCCACTCCGGGATGCTTAGGGGCTTGAGCATACCATATGGCCTCTTGTGTTGGATCTTAACTTGCTGACAGACTATATATCTGGCCACGTAATCAACAATATCTTTCTTCATATTGTTCCACCACTAGGTCCTTTACAAGTCTGTACATCTTGGCACTCCTCGGGTGGATGATGAACTCAGACTTGTGACCTTCATTCAACACCTCCCTCCTAAGTGCTGCATCATTGGGGACCTATAGGCGACCTCTGTATTTGATCCCTCCATCCACAGACATGACGAAGTCTTGAGCTTCATGGCTGCATCTCTTGTGCATGTGGTCGAACTCCGGATTAGCTACTTGGGAAATGATGATTCTATTCACCAAGTTTGATTGTACTTGATGAACCATCAATGTAGCTTCAGTCATGCTAGGTTTTGGGTTCCACATGATTATATCATTTAACTGGTTCCACATGTGTACCCTCATGCTGCCAAGTTAATGCGAATAAATGCGAACATAGGCAATTCGATGCTAGCAAGTGCACTATCGTTCAAGTAATAAAAGGTTTAGAGTAGAGATTGTTGATCCCACGAGGAACTAAAGTAACTATCTAATCTTAGAGGTTAATAGGAGATAAATATATGATTGTTGAATTGGTGATTTCTCAAAATCTAAATTTATGAAAATGATAAATACAAAGATAGTTGGGTGATTACTAGGGCCTAGATAAAAATAAAGATCGAACTAATACTTCTCACAGAAATGATTATCTATATTTTATGCTCATAAGTTGACTCTCTAGACGGATTAGGAACACTTATAAATATGACATTCCATAACGGATATGTCAACTATCCAAATGAGACAATCCTTCCAATATTCCTTAATAGATCTACTTTCCATATTATACACACAGGATGCATGCAAGTGATTTCCTAAACTATTAAATTATCCTTAACAGATTAACCTAACAGACCACACACTATTAAGTCCTTAATGGATCATAACAACATGACATGAATTAAAAAAAAATGAATGACCACACTACACAATTAATGATCAAACATATATCTTCAAAAATTTTAGGCCATCATATTCATTAAAAGCAACCAAAAGTTGCAATAAAAATATATGAAAGAGTATACAAGTTCTAACCCTAATTAAGCATTCTATACAACTCAAACTTATCTAGAGATATACAAAGATTACATAATAGAGTAAAGTTCATCTTAACATATTATGGAACGAAGGTATACTCTTCAGGATGTTGGGTAGATGCTGAACAACTCCTTAACGGATCTATGCTTCGACTTCTCCTTATCAAACCTTCAGAATAACCTCTGCTCTCAGGTGTTTTTTGTGCTAGTTGACAGCTCCTAGCATCCCCTCAAGTGTTGCAGATGAAATTCTTTTATACCTTAGGATTTTCCAAGGGTTGAGTCACAATGAATGTACATCCTTCAATCAAATCAGCTTCTCGATCAATGTTGATGATAATACTCCACTAAAACTCACCCAAATCCTTAGAAGTATCTCCAAATCAAATCCCAGAGTCACAGATCAAATACAAGTCTTTCTAGCTGTCGAATACTATCAAATTTTCTGAAGAGTAAAATTTTGTACCTTCATCACGGCCCGTGACAAGATGTCACTGCCCGTAGGTCTGGATATCTTCATGATTTCTCAAGTCATTACGACCCATGATGATAAGTCACATCCCATAACTCGGGCACTGAATAGCTGTGGATCTTGAATTCTTCTCTCTTACGGCCTGTAAGTAGTGATCATAATGAATCTAGTAACTTGTAATCCACCACTTTTGTAAGAATCGTGATATGAGGTGACGCTCTATGATATTTTCCTTCACGACCCATAACAAGGTGTTACAACCCGTGAAGTATCTGAAGGTTGAATTGGCTGCTTTGTAAATGTCATGAATCTCATGATATAAGCGTTATGGTCTTGATTTCCACCACAATGGCCAGTATTACGTCTTCACGGCCTGTAACTCCTGAATTGATGTTGCACTGCTTTAGGTGAAGGTCGTGATACGATCTTAACGGCTTGTTATGGACTTTCCTTCATCAAATTTCACTTCATCACGGTCCGTGATGGCTTTCGAGTGTTGATTTCTTCATCGTGAGAACATCCTTTTGTGATATTCAAGTGCTTCCAACCTTTTCTTCGCCTTTCCACATGATTTCCTACAAAAGAACACCAAAAGGGAGTAGATTTTGGATGTGAACAAATATAAACAAATAAAGATAGAAATGGATGCATGCTATGTGAAAATGACTCAAAATCATTCCTAATGCAAACCCTAAAATATGTTGTAAACTGCATGCATCAATCTCCTTCAAGCTTGGATGTTCGCTTGTCCTCAAGCAATATTCAGAGAAAAACTCAAAAAGTAAGAATGATTTTCAATCATTGCTTCCACCCTACAGAATAACTACTATTCACTGCCTTCATTTATGTGCTCATGACCTGAACTTCTTTCCACTTTCCAAATAATCCTAGCCTCACATATTTTTTATTCTTAAACACATTTATACTCCTTCTAATTCAGCCCTACATGCACCAATGATGAATATATCAAATAAGAACTTCAATATCGAAGACACAAGTGTATAGTGAGCTTAGTACAATAACTTGCTTTTCAAATTCTTATTTCTCTCACTAAATTTTTCATTTTGGATTCTAGCCTTCACACAGGATTATGGAGATTCATGTAGTGGGATTTTCACCGATGACTCCCAGATCAAATGGCCTTAGGGCAACAGGTGTTGAAGCACCTCTCGAGCTTACTGCCTAAACTCTCCCAAGTTCTGAATTAAGGTTCAAATCACAGTAGTGAATTGACTTTTAGTGTGCTTCTCCATAATGCACAAGAGAGTCTATGTAGCAGATTTTCGATCGGTGAATCCCATACCAGATGGCATTAGGTCAACAAGCAAGAACCCCTATGGATCTAATAACCCGAATCCTCCAAGGTTCCGGATAACACCCATCACATCCTCCTCAACTATTTAAACATAAAAGTTTTCAATCATATATATAACTTATTTGTTGTAATAAGCTCAACATATACTTAGTCGTGTAGTAGTGAAGCAATTATTATCAATAATACAAAGGACATGAAGACCATAAACCAGAAATTGTAGTTTAGGTATCCAAGATTCTATTTGGCAACAATCTACAATGCATCTTTTCCCAAAGTTCGAGTGATATAAACTTAAGGCATTAAAATTTTGCTATCTACAATATGTCTTTGAACATTACCCTCAGAAAATTAATGTTTCAAGGCATGAGACAATTTGATATTTTTGGGTTTTCAATTTTTTTTCATTTTTTTCTGGATTTTCACTAATATGGTAATCATGCATGATAACAATGCAATAAGCAAAGATGCATTACATAAAGAAAATATGCAGAATATTAGCAAATATGATGCATAAGAATGCAACTCCCCCAGATTAAACCTAACACTGTCCTTAGGGTTTAGGCCCAACCGAAGGGCTGGTATAAAATGCATGAAAACAAAGAGTCAAAATATAAAAGGTACAAAGAGCACAAACATGACCTAGACTACTCTTGAGGTGGTGGTGGCGATGGTGGATAAAACAATAGTGCTCCATAGTGTCCCTGGTCGACATGATAATCGTGCATGCGTTGGACCATATTCTTCGTCCTCTCCTGACGATCATGAATGTCCCTAATATCTCCCTGCATAGAAGTAAGAATAGCATGCAAGTAGAAAAGTCATAAGTCAATAGACATTGAATGGGCCCATATCCATATATAAAGGTTGCTCCTGTTGTGAGCTTTGGAGCTCGACAAGGTGGAACCATCGGTGGCGGCCGTGGTGCGTCTGAAGGTTGTATGATCTAATTGGCTTCATTGGAAGGGTCAAACCTCTCCGTCTCCGAGCAGTGCAGGTGCAAATCTGAATCTCTGAAATAGAACATCCTCTTGGTCTGATAGATACCTCCAAGCTTCATTCATTGGACAATGTGTGCGTCTAAGAAGGAAGTGTCGTCTACCGATACAAGATCCTCCAAATCAAGCTTCAGGTGTTGAGCAATAGGAGTGATGAGATCCCTAATGACGATCATCCCCTTGTCCTTCCTAGTTGTCTTCTGGAATGTTGTACAACGTGTGCGCGCCAAGAAAGCCCCCACATTGACAGGAGTGCGGGTGACCATGCAGTAGAAAATAGAGCTCGGGTTCAATCATTGAGCCATCGTTGTCGCCCCTCCCAAATAGTGTGTTGGAGAGAATCCTATGCACATAGCTAAACACAAGATTCTGGATCATGATGCTCTTGGCTGTTTGGTAATTGAGTTGAGCTGCCCCAGTGATCCTCCTCTAGAAATTTGCAACATCAAACTCTTTGGGGACTCACTGGTGGTCCACATCCGTGAACTAATAAATAGAATTGAACTCGGACAGCGCGAGAGAGAACTTCGTGTTGTACAACTGGCAGGTGTAAGAGGGCCTTCTGTCCCTTGATGGATTTTTGACTTCCAAAGAGCTGAGAAACTCGAGTGTGATAGGCTCAAAAGTCGGTCACCACTAGTAGATGAAGTAGTTAAGGCCAATGGTTTCGAACAATGATAAGTAATTTTTATATAGATGATTTTTGTACTTAAACACTCCAATCTTCTATTCACTTTCAGCTCACATGCATATTTTCTTGTGTTTATCACTTCATTTCCCCAAATTATTTGTATAGTTCATATGTAAAGCTTTATACCAAAATTGTGCATGAATAGATACATTTTCAGCTCTTCTGTTCACATCCTGGTTCATCACCCATGTGCTGACCCAATCTCTATTATTGAACCATTCTATGATCCTAGGAATAGATTTAATTAGTTTGTTGCAAAGTGTTGATGCATATAATATTTGCTGCTGTTTTTATTCTAGTACAAGATCTGTTGGAAGCTGTTAAAGTGCTTTTTGGCTTGTCAGAATTTGTTTTTGGCTGTGTCTACTGCTTTTTGGGCTGCTGCTGCAGAGGTTGCCACCTGTCCAAGCTCTGAACCTTTTTGAGGCTGAATCAGAAGATTCCTTTAGAGGGGACAGGTGGCACAACCATAGAAGCAATGTGAAGAATTAGAAGGTTCAACAAGAAGATATAAAAGGAAGAAAAGCTGCCGACTCTCACTCTCTCCAGTTCGAAATGTTGAAGCTGATTAGGGTTTGAAGGAGGGAGTTGTATAGGGAAACTAGAAGGAAGAGGGAGGAAAGCTGCTGTTGAGAAGCCTTTAGTTTGATACCTATCTTCCTATCTATTATCATGTATCTGTTGCAGAATACTTTATTTCTGTAATTTTGAACCCGGAAATGTGTAGCTAAACCTTTTTATTTCCTAAGAATGGTAGTAGTCTAGAATGATGCTTGTGTGATGTTGAGACACCTTCTGTTTTATTATGACACTTCTTGTTATGGATTTTTAGAAGCTGATTTCTATTCATCAATGTTAGAAACTTTGTTAACAGCTATGCAAATCTGAATGCCGAGAGGCTTATTATTTTTTGTTATTTGATAATCGAGAGGAAGTCAAAAGCATTTGTGTTAAAATGTCTGAGAAATGTATTTTAATAGTTGTGTTCTTTTGAGACACTGAGAGGTTGCTATTTTTTGTTATATGTTTTTCTGAGAAGGAAGCATAAATGCATTTCTTAGTTATCCAGATTTATGTTGTTGATGTTGAGATATGATTGATGATGATTGTTTTATGAAGCAAATCTGTTTGGACTGTGCTTCATTGTTGAGCTAACCCCTCACTACTTTCCAAAGCTGAGGTCGAGAGGGTATTCAGTAACAGATTTATTCTCATAAAGCATGAATTAATCCTCTGTGTTTCATGTGATTTGCTAGTGTAATTCCATGCCTGAGTTACAACTAACCAGAAATCTTTTGAGCATTATAATCGAGTATAGAGTGAGTAACTCTCATTTATGCTCTAACCATCAGCTTAGAAGAAGATGGTAGGGAATTTTGGTTAAGTAACCTTGAAGAATTATCAGAGTCTAATTTGATGATTTTTGGAACGAGGATTTAAATGGACAAGCTAAGTGCCTACGAGGGTAGTCTTAGTGATTTTGTTGTTCAACAGTTCAAGATTAATTATGATTTATCTCAGTTATCGTACAAGCAGAAATTCTAGGTGAACCCTACCCTTAGGAAATACATCCCTGATTTACATCATCTTTTAATCCTTTTCATCTACTTTAGTTTTATAGTTTCGTAAATCTAAAATACCAAAAATACATCTTATCATTTATCTTTGAAACCTTATTTCCATTATTACTGATACTCTCACTTAGCTATTTCCTTATGAGTTTTTAGTCTATCATTTAGTGGTAATTTTCTGTTTTTAGTTAGTTCACTTTTTTCTAGTTAGTTAATTCTGTTGGACTATTTTTTTGCTTCAATTCACTATGGATATGATACCCGAGGCTGGCTACTCGACATGCGCACTTGCAGATTTGAGGAAGTTGAGGGTTAAAACTTGATTATCATCCCCCACTTTATGTCATTACATTTCCACCCTACATATAAAAACTCATAGCACTACATTCTTCACATCAAGTTTTTGGCGCCGTTGCCGGGGAATTTAGGCAATTAGGACTTATTTTTTAGAATTAGATAACTAGTTTTTTTGTATAAAGTTTTTGTTTCATTGTGCATATTTCAGATATCTAGTTTCCTTTTGTTAGTTTTTTGTCAATTTGGTTATCTTAGGATTTTTTTTTGTTCTGAATTTGCTCACAATTTTCTAATATAAACTGCATATTCTGCCTAACCACTAATCATTGTCCTGAGTTTCTATTTTTGGTCTACAAGCTTATGCACAGATCTGATAACTTAGAAGATTTTTTTCTGAATCAGAGATAGAAATCATAAGAAATTTAGTGAGAAGTGTATACAGAAGAAGGCAGAGAAGTGCTCAGAGTACTGGGATTAGATTTGAGATACTGATACCTACTGAAACTACTGAAATGACAGCTCCTAGAACACTTAAGGACTGTTATGCACCAAATACTCAAGGAAGATAACCTTTAGGGATTGTTCCTGTTGCTACATTTGAGTTGAAGTCATCTTTAGTCACAATGGTTCAACAAAATCAGTTTAGAGGAAATGCAACAGAAGATCCAGCTCTCCACATAGACAATTTTAAAGAAATTTGTGATACACTACATTACAATGAAGTACCAACATAGGTATCTATATGAGATTATTACTTTTTTCACTGAGGGATAGAGCTAAGTTATGGCTGAGGTCATTAAACCCTGAAGATATTGTTACATGGGATCAATTAGTACAAGCATTCCTAGCTGAATACTACCCACCTAGCAAAACATCTCAAATGAGGACACA
>LTAE01011451.1:16505-31716 GCA_001647135.1 Pontederia paniculata | reverse complement strand
ACCAAATTATCCTGTTTACTTATTTTAGTTCGTAGCAATGCAGATTGCCTATGAAGTGATAATTCACATTATCTAAAAGTGGAGTGTCTATCCAAATTATCACACAAGTGGTAATCTTATTTATATTAGTTTCCATATTCACCCTTTTAAATCTTTCATAAATAAAGCATCATATAATAATAACAACAATACAAATAATAATAATAATATTTTTATTATTATAATAATAAATTAATGACCATAATCAATATTATTTTGAATA
This sequence comes from Pontederia paniculata, assembly GCA_001647135.1. Classification (NCBI taxonomy): domain Eukaryota; kingdom Viridiplantae; phylum Streptophyta; class Magnoliopsida; order Commelinales; family Pontederiaceae; genus Pontederia; species Pontederia paniculata. The sequence continues at coordinate 31,454 of LTAE01011451.1, read as the reverse complement.
ATATTTAGATAATATTATATTATTATGATCATATTATAATTTAAAATATCACACTGATTGTTATTTATAAGTATTATTAATTAGACTAATTTTTTTATAAATTATTATTATTATTAATTATAAAGATTATTTTGTTATTATTTTAATTTGAAGGGTATTAGTTACTTAAATATATTAATTTGTGAGTTTATAATTTAAGTTGATAAATTTTAATTCAATAGTACAAAATTTTAACTTAGTAATATTTATAAAAGGCATTTTGATAAAATGATGTATACCATTTAGTAATCATTTATATAAGTAAATATGATAATCTAAATTATCACTTAGATTATTTATATATAGTAAACAGGGGAATGCACATTACTGATAATTTAATATGTGATAATATTTCTGTTAAGTAATATAGATTACCAGGTAATATTAAGAGGTAATGCAGTAAACACCTCCTTAGACCCTCCCCTTAGGTTCGTTGATCAGACAACGAGACCTGAGACTGAGGCGTGCGACTCTGTCGCCCCAATTATTCGACGATTATGATACACAAAGGTCATATAAATTTTCATTAAATTAAGATTCAAGATATTATCAATAATTTTGTTATATCAAATCATGTTGTAATCAGGAAAAAAATACAGAGCTTATTATTATTTTTCAATACTAAGATATCATGAATTTTTATTTTATTCCTAATATATCTACTAGACAAATTAAGTCAGCAATATGTATCTGTTCGATTTTTCACTGGGTTTCACTTTTTGTTAAATGATGTGTCGATCCTTGTTTAATCAAAAGTATGTATATGAAGAACAATAATACAAATGGGAGGGTGCTACTTCTCCTCCCACAGGAGAAAATATGGGGGATAGGCACCAACCCTTATGATATATATTTTTTTATTTCTGCGAGTAAAAATATTTAATAAATTTTAAAATAAATAATTAGACGAGACTAGTAAATTTACAATTGTATCTGACCACTTTTTACGATACAGTTAGAATTGGAAAATTATGATAGTTGTAAAATATATAAGGAAATAATCCTAAAATTTAAATATGAAATAAATATTTTAATCAAACAGATTTATTTATTTTTCGGTGAACTTGATGCCCCTTTTTTTTATCATTTTAAGAGAATAATCACATTTGATATTGTCATATAATGAATATCAATAATGTCAACATATATTTATCCATATTTTAAATTAATTAAAATTACTAAATCTTAATCCTTATTCCTTAAGACTATATATTAAAATCTTGACATCAACATTGTTGACGATAATAATACATGTAAGTGTATTAAGTTATAAATGTTTAATCTATTCTTAGATTACAATCTTGTAACATATATTACATATAATCTTGAGAATTGCACTACCTAACGTCAAGACTAATTTCTAACGTCCCCTATCGAAAAGAAAAAAAATAGTCTTTAATACTCAGCGTATGTTATTTTACAGTATCATTCGTTTAATCTATTCTATTTTAAAGTACCATTCATTTATATTGTTTTAAAGAACTTCTTGATCATTATAACCAACAAATAGCTAATATATTCTATTAATATTATATCAAACACAATTTTAATTATGAAATTTTAAATCTACAATTATAATTTATTATTCATACTATTCATATAAAAATAATATGAATTTTTATATAAATAATTTTAATAATAAATCACAATTGTAAGTTTAAAAAATTGATGAATAAAATTACGTTTGATACAATATCAACGCTTGACACTTTCTAATTGTATCATGCACCATTTTATCGATATTAAACATAATTTTGACGATCATATGTTTAACTTTATGATTATAGTTCATTATTAAAATTATCCACAGTTTTAATAATAAATCTTAAATTCAAATTTGATACTTAAAAATGTATTTAATACATAAAGCCTTATTTTTTCTAAGCAATAATACTGAAGTTCTATTTTAATCTAAAATTACCTTCTAATACTCATGAGAGAAAATATTATAATTTTATCAAAAAAAAAGGAAAAAATATGAAAAGAAACATTTTTTAAGTTACATTTGGTTGATATAAAAGCGCCCGTTATAGTATATTTTTTACCAACGAGATTTGCATGCATTCAAATAGAAGTCCACAACTCACACATGTGAATCCTGACCCAACCTGGTCATTCTCGGATTACCTGCGATCTTCCAACCACAGAACACGCGACGCACCTCTTCTTTCTCTCTCCTCCGTCTCTCTCTCTCTCTCCTTCCTCTTTTTATATCCATCCCCCTCGTTTTATCTTTCTTCTGGTTTCTTTCTCTCTCCTCTCCCTTTTCTTGCCCTCTCTGCTCTGCCCATTCCAACTCCATCCCCTACAAATCCCCGCTCCAAATCCCCTCCCCTTCCGTTCTCCTCCTCCTCTTCCAATTCGCCTTGCAGGAAGAAGCTGCGTGAGAATTAGGGTTAGGGTTCCTCTTCCGTAGATTTGGGGGACGCGTCCGGTAGAAAGATCTCTTCTTGCGAGGTAGGGTTGCGATTTTGGGCTGGAATTGGGTTTTCTCGTCGAATCTTTTGTGATGAGATGACGAAGCCGAAGTCGGAGGGCCGCGGGAGCGGCGGAGGAGGGAAGAACGAGACGAGCTCGAGGTCTGTGTGCGAGACGGTGAACGGCTCGCACGAGTACACCATCAAGGGCTTCTCGCTGGCCAAGGGGATGGGGCCTGGGAAGTACATGTCGAGCGACGCGTTCACGGTGGGCGGGTACCAGTGGGCGATCTACTTCTACCCCGACGGGAAGAACCCCGAGGACAATTCGATGTACGTGTCCGTGTTCATCGCCCTAGCCAGCGAGGGAACGGACGTCAGAGCGCTGTTCGAGCTCACTATGGTCGACCAGAGCGGCAAGGGTCGGCACAAGGTGCACAGCCATTTTGAGCGCGCGCTTGAGGGCGGCCCTTACACGCTCAAGTATCGGGGGAGTATGTGGTGAGTGGCTTCTAGTGTTCTCGGCTTTGGAAAACAAAATTGCAAGCCATCTGTTCGTTGTTGCAATCTTCTCGTGTCTTGAATGCTAATTGTATTATCTGTCTTCGGCTGCACTATCTAATTCCAGTTTTCAAGAAAGGTAGCTGTGAATTTCATGCTGTAGTGACTATTTTTTGTATTTTTACAGCTATCTCGAAATTAAAAGTTGATCTTTTATAGAGTGAAAAATGAGCTCTTTAGCCAAAAAAATAATGGAATTTGCCATTTGATAATGGAGACCTGGATGCCAGTGTAAAGCTTACTTGACATAGTTTTTTTTTTGAATATTATGACATATATACATTAACCGTTGTAGTTTTAGAAGACAATTTGCAAGTAGAATAAGGATATCTGAGCCAAGAGCCAGTTGGAATATCAAGACTCTCCAATACATTGACAATGAATAGTTGTATAATGAGTGACACATCAGTATGGAGTGTTTACATTAAGCAAGACTTATGTTGCCCTTCTATATTTTCCTAATAATGTTGGGATTATATGCTAACAACCTCGAATTGGTTAACCACGGTGACTAGTTTCAACTTTGTTTTGAAAGAAGGCACCCTAATAACTGTGCATGTACATCATACGATGAGTTGTAAATTCAGTAGTTTAACCAATTTTCTCTGGCTATTTAAATGTTTGTTGTTTCTCTCTAGTTCGGTTACTTATGGAGAAAGGATGAAAAAATATCTTAAATAAGATGTGCTGCTTGGTTATTTGTGTATTGTCGATGCCTTCATTGATAAGTTTAGCTATAAGTTCAAAATTTTGGCTGACTTTATGTTGACTACATTGACATTTGGTCTCTGTAGCTTCTACAGTAACAGGAGAAGATTTTATTAAAGTTAAACAACAGTTTCCATTTGGCAATCCTGTTTATCCATTATGGTAGTTGATTATATGTTGTGGTGGTCTTTATGATTTCATGGACAACTGTGTTGCATTTATCTTTGTATTTATGTAATTTACTTACGTTGGTTAGTTTGTTTTTGCTCATACATGTGTCATGTGAGTACATAGGCTGAACTAGTAGACTGCAAACTGTAAACTAGGTATCTTAACATCTGATATGAGAAGCAGATATAAGCGGGGTAAACATGACAAGTTGGATGAAGGATTCTGTAGTCCATGTTGTGTTGATTTGGAGGGAAATACGTTATAGATAAAATGACTTCTGTGAATTTTCTTTTAGAAAAATAATGATTAATTTTCTTATGATAGGTTGTGTACTGAACAGTAATTGAAATATTCTTTATATTTAATATTATATAAGAAATCCCCTTAAAAATATTATATAAAAATTGATTAAAAAAAATTCTATAACTAGAGATGGAAAAAACGATTTCCTTTCTCCTGAATTTGTCTAAACTGTTTAGTCTACTAGAAAATATTTCTATTGACCAATTTTTATAATGCCAAATGTAAGAAAACAAGGAAAACCTTTTTTTTGAGAACATATTTCACCAAAATGAACATATTATGAAACATCTTTTTGCTTTTCCCTTCAGAAAAAAAGGATGCTTTGGAGAATTATGTCTGATGAACAATTTTTTATAGCATGTTTGATGAATAATTTATAATTAATATTTTGAGAACATGTCCGGAGAGAGAGATGTTATGTAGAAAATGTTACAGCAGTGGCAAAGGGTATGTTGAGGGATTGGACAAGGGTTTGATTTGTTTCATTGTCATTTAATATTATCAATAATATCTTAATGGATGGTTACACAAGGTAACCATCCTCTTCATTCTCAAAAAAGTTATAATTAATATTTTGGTTTAATCTTTTTTTTAAATAATTAGTACTGGTTTAATAATTTCCCAGCAACTTGTAGAGAATTTCCAAGGATGTAGATTTTGTGCCTATAGCTTTCTTATTCTGCTGTATATTATCTTGTAGATGGATATGGTTGGCTAGAGCCAAGCTATCTTTTTATTCTTATAAACCAAAATAACTTTATTCTGCTCACTTTTTATGCACGACTTAAGCTGTTTCCATAGCTTTCTCAGGAAGGTTATCGACTCTCTTCAAGGGGCTTTGTATGTCTTTTTTTTTTCTTTAGAGTATCTCTTTATTCTATTTCATTGCTTTAGGCCTCTTGTGGTTTTGTTATAATTTTCTGAATATGCTCGAGTGAATCCTTATCATTTTGTTTCTTGTTCTATTATTTTACTATCAGTTTGTCCGGTCGCGTCTGTCTTGAAGTTATTTCATGATTAAAAAAGTTAATCCTCCAAACAAAAAACTTATTCCTTGAATTGTAATGAAGTAACCTCTTCAGCCCAAGCATTTTTATTGTGAATATCATCTACTTTCATGTTTGTTCTTTATGTGGCACAAGCTTTCTTATTTCCTTAGTACCAGTTGTAGTTGGTGTAGTGTCTATGAATAATTGATGCTCCAGTACAATGCGACGCCTAAATAATCCTCTCCTGTTACATCTTTCTTAATATAAGGTCAATATATAACATATTTTTCACTGGTGGACAAATGGGGAAGCATATCTGGGTAGCTGATAAATTACTTGATCATTTCCTATGTCCTATTCTATGTCATCCATTCCATGTAAAAGAATCTTCTGTGAAACTCACTGTTAATAGAAAGGATACATGAAGCTTTCTGTTGGCTCTTGATGATATCTTAAACCAAAGCTAACTCAAGTCTTTTAAAACAGCAATAAAAGCATCTAGGTGCCTGTGCTTAATAGTGCTGTTACATTCGCAAAAAACAATAGCTGAATTGGTTCGCCATATGAACCTGCTAAATATTTTGCTGTTATTCTTTTAACCTTAAAAAAATTCTGATGTTTCCTGATCTTAATCTTTTTTTCTCAGAATTTCAAAAAATTTGTTATTTTACTGTAATTACTTGACTTTTTCAGGGGTTACAAGCGATTTTACAGGAGGACTGCCCTGGAAACTTCAGATTATCTCAAGGATGATTGTCTTGTTATGCATTGCACAGTAGGTGTTGTTAGAAATCGTATAGAGATACCCATACAGTTATCAATTTCTGTACCGCAGTCGGATTTGGGTCATTGTCTCAAGGAGGTCTTGAAATCTGGCATTGGTTCCGACGTAGTTTTCCAGGTTGGCGAGGAGATGTTTCAAGCTCACAAGCAGATTCTTGCTGCTCGTTCTCCAGTTTTTAATGCCCAATTCTTTGGCCTTATTGGAAATCCTAATGTGGAAACAGTTGTCGTTGAAGATGTGGAACCTCCAGTTTTCAAGGTATGCACTGGTTTATATCAATTTGAGCCAAAGTAATATTCTGCTTCTTAACTTCTTTTTCTTTCTGATGTCTTAGTTCAATTTTGTCTTTTCCACAGGCAATGCTTATGTTTATATACTCGGATGAACTCCCAGACGTTCATGAATTGACTGGATCGATTTCGATGTGCACATCCACTATAATGATACAACATTTGTTAGCTGCAGCAGATAGATATGGATTGGAACGGTTAAGGCTATTGTGTGAAGCAAAATTATGCGAGAGTATCACTCCAGATACAGTGGCGACGACCTTGGCCTTGGCTGAACAACATCAATGTTCTCAATTGAAATCCATATGCCTGAAATTTACTGCTGAGCGAGAGAACTTGGGAGGTAGGCTTCCTTTCTGTGTCATTTGATTCCAGCTTTAGATGGTTATCCATTTAGAGGCACCTATCATTTGACTTTTTATTGTCAATTTAATACCTTAAATACTGCAACCGCTGTTACTCTTTGTGTTTCCATGATGTAGAATTTACTTTTGTATGTTCATTTTGCTTAATTTTCGAAGTTTTTCTACGTCATCTACTTGCAGCTGTTATGCAGACTGAAGGATTCTCTCACTTGGAGGAGACGTGTCCATCGTTATTAGCAGAACTCTTGGCAACTATTGCTGTCGCCGATGACGACTCTGGTCCACTGTCCCGGAAGCGAAGCAGCAGCAGTGTTCTAGGTCTCAACTTAGCAGACAGTGTTGATTTGGGTGGAAGGCGATTGCGAAGACGGCTGTAGATTTTTATATTAACCACCATTCCAATTGTGAATAACTATAGCAAGTAAGGCAAGCACCTTTGCTGCCTCCAGCACCAGAGAACTTGTGCCTTTGTTCTTGTCTGACGGGCCTGAATGTGGCGGATTAGAGTGACTGATTTAGTTTCTAATTTGAACTTTAGTGGCTTATATACCAATAATGATTCAACCATTCGTGTGTCAAAAAGAGGAACGACTTCTATTAATTTGCTTTTATGATTGAAGATGCAACAACTGTGCTAGTAAATAAGTTATTAGGTCAAATACCAATCTTATATGAATGCGATCAAGTTATTATGAAGGAAGCAAAAAGCTTAGCGTTAGACCTGTGAGTGGACAAGGCAACAAGATAATAGACATCAATTAATGGAGAATAGGATTTTGAGGTTATGAAATATAAGAGAGAAATGCCGCCTGCTGATGCCTACATTGAACATCGTAATGCTACACACACTCTCTCTCACTTCGGCGCCACAATTGAAACAATTGAATGGCGATCAGAGACTCCCGTTCTTGATGCAGCCTGCTCCTCATCGCTTGATGGCGGATGCCAACACATGATGGTGAGAACTAGGCAAAACAGCGAGGCATTGTCGTCAACAACTCGAAACAAAAGGAAACATATCTAATGTTGCATATGGTATAAATTGGGAACATGTAAAACAACACAGTCGTGATCCTATAAAATGCTTCGAATGCGGAGGAGGGATGGGTCACGTTCTTGCATGATCAATGATCAGACAAAGAAGAGAAGGAGCTCAGAAAAAGATTAAGGGCCTATTTGGATGTCTTGTAATTTTAAAATATTTAGTTAATACGTTGTAATATTTTTCGACGATGATTTTTTTTTATAAATGAGTGTTTGACAATTACTTTTAAGAGATGAAAAAATGTTGTTTTCTATTAAAAACTTTGTAAATAAATTATCTAGTAGAACCTCCGTTTTATCTCAGTAATTGTGTCGCTCTCCGTTGCATACCACCATTGCAGTAACTTGAGCATGAGTGTATTGTACTTTACCCTTTTTTTATTATTCTCTTTTTTCAATATTATTTTTAAATTATCTTCTCTTTCCGGGTCAAGTACAAAATCTCACCTCTTTTATCTTTGTCCTTTGCTACCACTACAGCATCACATCTTTCTTTACGTTGCTGCACATTAACCATTTGCGCCCTAATAATAGAATTCTAAAGTATTTGCCATACGTCATATACTTTATTTTTATGCTGAAAAAAATAACTACAATAAAGTAATTTTTAAAAAGTAACTTACTATAGTTTTTTAAAACGTTGAAATAAATTACAAAATACCCAAACATGGCCTAAATGTGCCAATAGGGAAATGGGACATGAATGATGCATGAACAAAGATTGCTAGTGATGATGCAAGGAATATAGTTATCAACGAATTGTGGAGCTCCATGATCCATCATAACCTAGAGCTTCTTCGATCTTCTGCAGTTGGAAGGATGAGGAAGAGAGATCTACCAAAACTGGAAGCGTTGCATACACCGATACAAGAGGGATGGAGATGACGTTGATCGTCTGCACCTCATTTATCTATCTAAATCCTTTTTTTTATCAATATGGTCTGCCTCTACGAAGGACCTTGACAAAATGATTAGTAGCAAACTTAAACTTTAGTTTGCAAATGGAGTTTATGTCCCGCAAGCTTTGTTGATGGAAGGGGGCAGCTCATCAATAAGAAAACTTATCCCCATCGCTATCTTCGGTGTTCCAATCCATCTTTAAAGCACATAATAAAATTAAAGATAGCCTCACCTTTCGTGATCCATCGTTTAACATAGAAGACATTTGGGCGATCCATGCCAAAATCAAGATCACGTAGGCTAGGAAATGTCGTTGGGAATTAACCTTGTACAGTGAAGGTTCTATGTATGTAACGCTCCGCGAGCGCGCCCCACACGTGGTCGAATCGATATTCGACACGCGTCGAGGAGGCTCCCGAGGCGGTACGAGAAAACGATACATTACGACAGCGGAAGATGATAAATCACAACAATAATGCACAGCGGAAACGATCAATAAACTCACATATATAGTCGTGAGAATACATGAAGTTAACTTAAACACGTTAAGTTACAACATTCGCCAAAAGGCTAAACATAGTCTTGAGCTCATAGCTCGTACAACAGACTCGATACATGCTGAACATAAGCAAAAAAGCCTACTATTTGGCCATACAACATATTAAACTCGATAGTTAACGTGTGCCATGTGCAATCTTCACGCCAAGAGCAGCACCACCACCCATACCTAGGTCTGTCGGCCTGCAGGATCCAATGCAGGGGCAGAACCCGTGAGCTTTCGCCCAGTATGTAAAACAATGACAATAACGATAACATAACAATAACAATGAACAATACGATCAATGTAAGCATGATATCAATATATCATAGAACAATAATGATTAAGTCGTTATATCTTGGGACTTTAACCATTTCATATCAATAACAATATCTAACATGAACACTCAATAACATTAGGCTTCCTAATGTTCAATAACGATAACAATATGTGTCCATACTAGACTTATCTTGTTTGTTGTCATTTGATAACCGGAAGCCCATCTTGTAGCTTCCTAGAGCCGTCCCCATATGAAGCCGTCCCCATCAATACAATATGAGCCTTGCTCATTTCGATACAATTCGGATCCATGATCCATCAATACGATAACAATGAGGTTCCTTGAACCTTTCACCCATCAATTATCAAATGACAACCCTATGTTCAATTCAATCAATTTATGTGTGCCTTTAACAATATTTGGAGAGTTGGGTACATCATAGTCGTCGATATGGCTAAAATGTTCCAAAACTTAATAACGGAAAGTGATTGTCATCATATAAACATAAATAATCTTATTCGATTAATGTAGCGGTTTGGATCTTTGTCACGTCAGAATTCAAATCTTATACATGATATATATGTGATTTTATATGTAACACCCTCAAATTCACACATCGTCACGTGAAATAATATAGATTTTGAGATACTACGACGATACTACTTTGACTTGACTTTGATCAGAAGACTGACCAACAATATGCGGAAGCAACTTTAAAATAAAACTTGGTAAAATAGTGTAGCAAGATAAAACATCCTTTTACATGATGTCAATATTAAAAAGATAAAATAAAATAATTGTAAAAACTAATTAGACTTAGTAGACTGGACTCAAGCTAGACTCATCATGTGCAAGTCATCATCACGATCACTAGTGAAATCACTTATCAATTTCAATCATCGCCTACAAGATCAAAAGCAAGGAGAATAATATTCCATGAGCTATGAAGCCCTGTGTCTAAGGATAATACAATAGGGAGAAACATATATAAAGAATGATAAAGTTCAATTAAACAATAATTTTATTTCTTCTTTACTTTATCTTTTTACCTTTTCATGACCTCTTTTCAGTTGTAACAACCTCACTAACACTTCAATTGTAAGAAGCCCAATTACATTGTTATGACACAATGCCTAATATACTTTATTCAATAGGTTCAAGTACAATTTCATATTTTACTTAGGACACATTGTCAATTGTTTATTATTGTCTCAAGTTGTTTAATTATAACAATCAATCAATTGGTTAGTGAGTCTTTAATCATGAAGGTCATTGATTTTACCCCTCATTCTCATGAAGGCTAGCTAGGCCTCAAGTTCAATATCAATTGTTACCATTCATCTGTGACTTATGTTGACTTAGGGTCAACATATAAATCTGTGTCGGGCTATTCAAGTGAAGAGATACAATGACGTGTTGATGAACGACTTAAGCAAATAGAACAACAGAGGCAAGAACGAATGAAACAAGAGATACAAGTACAACAACATATGCAAATGCAATTGGAACAAGTCTGATGAGCGCATAAAAGAGAAATGAAAAAATGATAAGACAAATGATGAATAGACAAGCTAATGAAGATATCGATGAAGATAATGATATGTAAAATAATATTTGGAATGAAATATGTAAAATAATAACATTTATGTAATTATTTTTTATAATTTTTTTGATGGAATTTTTTTCAGTCAGAAATTCTAACGGATTCTAGGCCCGTTAAATATTCTGACGAACCTTGTCCGTAAAAAAATTTGACGGACCCCGCCCATCATAATTTCTGTTGGGCCCCGTCAGAATTCCTGACAAGCTCATTGCCTGTCAGAAATTCTGACGGGTTTCACACTCGTCATAATTTCTGACGGATTTGATTTCCGTGAGAAATTATGAGATTATTTTTCTCATAATTTTTGACGGAACTTATATCCATCAGAAACTCTTTTACAATGAGCATTTTTCTGACGTTCAAAATCCGTCAAAAATTTCGTCAGAAAGTTGTGACTAATTTTATAAAAAATTTCATCACAAATTGTGTCAGAATTGGCGATTGTCTTGTAGTGAAAGAAATGATTTATTTGTCTAAAACACGTCAGATTATATTAAAAGAAGTAAATAAAGACTTTCAGTGGAAAAATGCCTTTTTAAGTAATTATTATTGCTTTAGAAATGCCATAGTTTACCTAAATTAGTTCAATATGATTTTTTATGCTCTCTACCAAGAGACATTAATTAACCCCCGTAATCAATAATTACCTGGTAAATCTCATACAAATTTTGTTGATATTTTCGTAATTTTTTTTTAAAATCTCTGGACTTGCTCACTTGCAAATCTCGTGTAGATGGAAATTGATCAAACTAACCCTGGTTTATGTGTCTTCATATGTTTTTTTATCTAATAGTTTCTGGTGTTGCGCAATTGGATCTTTATTTGTGTTTGTGAAAGAGAAAGGTACTGTTCATTTTATCTACACGTGAGATTGTAAAAATAAACTAGAAAAAATGTTAGTTTTTCCAAATTTGCAACAGCGCAAAGAGTGCCCCACGGATGAAAATAATATAATCTCAAATATTTTTAATTTCAGAATCGATAATATATATTTGTTGCTGCATGAATTTTTTCTCTCTTGATTAGATGTTAACATGTAGTGTATTAAAAAAAACCGAAAATTAAATACCTAAAAGAATGATATATAAAAGAATGATATATATAAATCCTAGGTTTTTAAATCCAGAAAAAAATTAGAAGATTTTTAATTTTTCCGATAGAGATAGTCACAATTAACAAATAGATAATAAATAGTATTATTGTGTTTTGAAGTTTAATATATAATTACTCAGTTAATATAAAGTTATGTGAATAAACATTAATACAAAAAATAACTTAGTTGCGTGTGGTTGATGTTAATTTGCAAAATGAAGTATATTTATTAATATTATCATCAATATAAAGTTCATGAAAATATAGGGTAATGAAACAATTAATAAGTTATTTTGAATGTAGAAAATCATTTGAAATAATAACCATTAAAAAATCAAGAGTTTTTTAAAATTTTAAAAATAATCATCCCAAAAACATTGAGTGGTCTTTTGCTACCTAAAATTTGACCCGTACGTGCCATTTTCACCTCGCACAATATCTATGCACCTTATCTTGAGAGTGTGGTGGTGTGTATGTGTGTGTCATGGATGTGTGTATATTGTAATTAATTAGCTACACAATAAGCATTGCTCCATACTTATGAAAAATATTATTTTGTTGACAAAATTAAAATGCGATACATGCAATATCGCTTTAATGAAGACAAATCGTGCCCAAGCTTTCTAGTTAGTTTGAATTGTTCATGATATCCAAATCTCTGATTAAAAAAAAGCTGCACTCCCAGTTAGAATCTACTCACATCTAATTATGCATGTATACACTAACGTCACACAAAGAGACTATAAGGGAGTGGTCGTACATGTAAACAAAAAGGTCCCATGCATTCTGGGCGTCCACCGGCATGCAGAAGTTGTAATATCTGCCCAAATTAAAAAGAAAACAGAAAATAGAAAAAGAAAAGGGAAAAGAAATTGAAGTGGGACCAGCCACTTGGCAACATCCTATTGGACCTCAAACCCCACTAACTCTCTCTCACTTGCTATCTAAACCCAAAACCCAGAATTTTACCTTTTTTCCTCCCTCATTTCTCTCCTAGCACCTTGTAAACTCAGCCCTAACACTTAAATCCGAGATTGAGCTCAAATCAATCTCATTGCAGCTGCAAATCAACAAGGAGAACACCTGGGATTGAGTCAAGAATCAAGGGAAAGGATCAGCTAGGATTTAGAGAAGGAGAAAGGAGAGGAAGATCAAGAGGAAAAAATGAAATTTAGCAAGAGAGGTATGTAGATGGATCCCCACATTGACCTTGTGCCAATGTGGTTTATTGATTGTCAAATGTGTTAGAAACAATGATATTAGGGCTGTTATGGCATCATTTATGTTTAGGACAGCTCATACACAAATATTCTTCTTCATGTTCATAGTATGCATTATTATGAATTAGGGATCATATGCTAAAGTTGCTATATTTTGAGCTAAAACTGACTATTGATTGAGCATGACATTGTACTGAATCGCAAATTGATTGATGTATTGGATCGAAATCGAAAACTTAGAGAAAAACCCTAGGTTTACATTTTTATTTTCTGAATTCGACGCAAGTCGGTCGATCGACCTTAATGGCGGGTTCGACCAACTATCGGGTCTGGGCACAATTGGGTTCGACCGATCGTAGGTCGGTCGAGCCTAGGTGACTCCAGAATCGTGAGTCGGTCGAACGGGGTTCGACCGACCTCAAGTCGGTCGATGTCATGTGACATCAGAATCGTGAGTCGGTCGATGCAGCGCTCGACCGACCTTCAAGTCGGACGACCCCCTGTAGGGAGTCGGTCGACCGACCTGGGGAAGGGGTCGACCGACCCTGACCCAGTTTCGTTTTATTGTATTGTTTATTAAATATTGAGTTTGTTGATTGATAACCTAGTTCACGTGTTGCATGCTCAATCGTAATAGGTTAAATTGTTAATGATTGATGTATCGATTGATTGAATTGGCCTATTGGAGTGAGATTGGGACGTCTGTCGGATTGGGAGGGTTGATTCCCCCATATTGTATTGACCCAGACGTGAGGTATTGGTGGATTGATTCGCTCAGAGTCCACGGGAGCTAGGCGTCCCACCGAAAGAGTCCTATGTTTAACCCCTGAAGGAGTTTGATGTTAACCCCCAAAGGAATCCTATGTTTACTTCGAAGGAGTTCATATGGCCGTGTCTGCAAGAACACGGTCCGTTTTGTGTTAGGACATGGTTCGAGTCCTCACAGACATGGTTTGTTTCCTATTAAATTCAATAATCACTTTTCTCAATCAAGGGACGACCCGTGTTGCCAGACCATGGTCTGTGTCATGTGCGCGTGATCTGAGATCAAGGCGACCCACCCCGCATTCAATTTGATCTTGATTTACCTCTCTTGACGTAGTCGGTGCTTAAGTGCAACACGACCTAGGTCACGACTTCATCAGTGAACACGCCCCGTGATAGAGCATGTTCATCTCCATGGCGGCGAACACGACCCTTATCAGACCAACGCGGTCCGTGTCGCGTTCGTCGAGTTGGTCGATTCCAATGATGTTGAGGAACACTGCCCGCATCAAGAGGTGACGCGGTCATTTCCGATGCTCCGATTCTTCTTGTGAAACACGGTTGTTCCTACCTGTGAAACACGCTTGTTCCTACCTGTGAAACACGATCGATAGTATGATGCATGGTCGTATCTTACCTGTGATGCAATCTGTTTCCTGACGGACGCGGTCTGCATTCGTGCGTCGCTAGTCCGTCGATTGTTGTACTTCATTAATAATTAAATAATACTTTGTCATATACATATGATAATCTATATGGTTGATCCTCCTAGTTACATACCTTGATTATTTATCATTCTTCCTTCTTCACGTGTATGACCTCCTCCTCTTGAGTCCACCAAGAGAGATAGAGAGAGAGAGAGAGAGAGAGAGAGAGAGAG
>LTAE01011451.1:0-14808 GCA_001647135.1 Pontederia paniculata | reverse complement strand
TTTGATTACAAATGAATATTGGCAACTTCAAGGTATATATTTGTTATTTCCTTCATATATTTTATAGCATTCATGAAGTTAAGGTTCTAACAAATTGTATTTTGACTTTTTTGTATGTAGGCTTGAAGCGTTACCATTCAATTTTCTTTCGAAGCATGAAAGGCACAAGAATGTCCAATTTTATTATTTAACAAACATTTGTGAACATGTAATTTTGAATATTGTCATCCTTTCTAAATTTTATGATTGTGATATTGTGTTTCACTTGCAATTTTATTAAGATTGAGATAATTGGTGGCATGCATGAATTTAAGTTCTAATTGTTGTTCTGAAAATATTTCATTTCATGATATTTCATTTCATGTTCTAGTTAGTTGATGCAATAACTTATTCGTGCAAGATGTGTGGATTGAAATTTCGTGTGCAATGTTATCACTTGCTTGTTTATGGTGATGTGTCTGAAAAAAATAAGAATGAATGGTTGGTGTCCGTTGAGACATGAATAAAAAGAAAAATGATCTATCATGTTCAAAAATATTGTTGAGATTGTGCAATTGCATGGGATGAGAAAAAAAATACATATTTGCTTCTTATAATAGAAGGACAATATTGTCATTTTAAAAAGAGTAACAGTCATATTCCCACTTATGTTCCAAAGATTGATTAATGTCAACCAAACACCAGCATGGATTAAGAACAAACTTAGTCCAACAGCAACCAAACGACAAATGAGATTAGTAGGAAAGAATAAAATAGTCCAGGGAACACCTAGTCTTAATCCTGGAATAGATTTTTTTACACCAAACGGGGCCTTACCGTCCATCATGCAGAAATGAAAAAATATATTTTTTCTCAAATCCTCTCTACTCAGAAAGACAGAAACTAAAGAATCTGTGAAGCTATAGGGCCATGCATATGAAAGGAATCAATTTCATATGTTAGGGCGTCCAGGATGTTCATCAGCGGGATGACTAATTAAATCATGAGAGAATGAATGCATTACATTACTTAAGGGAAAAAAATGTTCGAAGCAAGTATTTCTATTTTGAGAGGATCTAAGCTGGTATTAGCACAATAATCTGTCACAATAAAAATTGATTTTTGGTTTAGAACCAAAGAGAAGGCAAGAAAATCTGTCACAATAAAAAATAATGTGTTTCCAAAAGCCTACTATCTAGACCCCAAAATAATTTAACAACACATAAGTAGCAGGATACAGAAATGACTTGCATGTGATTCAAGTGAAAAGTCAAATTATTGTAACCAACAAAATGCAATAACCAATTTTACACACTAGTATCAAGTTCATTTATAGCAAAACAAATTAGTATAAAAATCAAATACAATCACATTGTATAAAGTCTGTCATCAAGGCATCATCTGAATCTCACACCATATTTGTCATATAATCACATGAATGAAAAAGTTATCAATTTAATTAAGTATACCGCTGAGGAACAAAGACATAGTTTCTCATATAAAGCTATGGTGCATGTATATTTTTTTAGAGAGCTTAGTGCATGAACATGTAATTAATTAACTGGATGTAAGAATCTTGTCTAAAACTAAGGTAAACTAAAGTTTACTAATAAACTGGATATATGAAAAACACTTACTGTTTTTTTTTTTCTTTTGAGAGAACATACTTAATGGTAAAGCTTTGGAGCTACAAAAGCAGGCTCCAAGTGTAGCATTATATTTCCCAAGTGACCCATGGGTTAATTTGACAAAGTTTTACCTATTTCCAAGGGGTTTGCTAACAAATCAGTAGCACTATATTTCCCAAAGTGAAAACTAGTAATGATCCTTGTCGGGGACAACTCAAAAGTGAAAACTAGTAATGATCCTTGTCCGGGAGAACTCAAAGTGAAAACTAGTAATCACAGATAATCAAAGTGACAACTAGTGATGAGCTTGGTCAAGAGATTAGACACAATATCTTAAAAGGAGATAAACTGTACATGTAACTATCATTTGACAACCTCCTCAAATGAAGTGGAAGTCCACTTCATTAATATGTTTCGTCCTCTTATAAGAGATAGGGTTTGAGATTAAACAAATTATCACAAAACAAGGTAGGAGTACATGTAGCCAAGATAGGAGTTCATAGTTTTGGCTCTTACTTTCTATATATATAAATATATATAACCAGTGCAGTGTCGGTTAGATTCTAATCTTCAATGTAATAACATAGAACTTGTCTTTGTGTTTGTATGTTTCCCACACAATACATTGTGTGTATGGTCTGTTTGGATCATTAGATATTTGAAACAATGTGATTTGTGAATAAGAGGACATGCATGTACTAGTACTAAGCAGCTACCAAACTTGATGTCAATCGTCTTTTGGCAATGAACATCAAACATGGCAAATAAATACATTCAAAATTATAAAACTAGATAACAATGTTTGGAAACATTCAAAATATCTGTTCTTCATAAACATTCACTAACTAAAAACTTAAAAACCCGTGTCAAAGAGTTTTTTTCACCATCTTCATAATCCCAATCTCAAACTCCTTACATTCTATTGCATATTTTATTTTATTTTTTAAATACTTTTTAATTCTTTTATCAAGAGCTTTTGCATCAGCAAAATTATCGTTATCCAAAATCGGAACAGAATACCCTTCTTTCTCGAGAGCAGCTTTCAGAAAGATAAGAGATTCCCATCCACATTCCGGACCCTGTGCGTTTTCATCACCCTTCTCCTTGGTCTTCTGTACCTGCTGCTCGTTCTCCTCATCCTCTTCGTCCTTCACCTTCTTGTTCCAGTTCCATAGCTCGACGGAGAGCTCATGTACAAGGGGTGCACCGGCGCTGCTGCAACCATGTTTCAGATTTCGACGGAGAGTGCGGAGCCTGTTGAAAACATTCTTTTCCGAAAGATCGGCGTGAAGGGAACCCCTCACGGCCTCTAAGATTTGAGGGGCGAGCTGCTTGCTAGGGAGGGCTCCAGTCCGGTCGCGAAGGTCGATGGCAGCTCGAAGGAGTGTGACACAGTCTTCCTGGTACGCATCCGTCGCCGCGGCTCCTCCTCTTCCTCCACCGCCGGAGGCGATGGCTGCAAGATCACAGTCGACGTGGGGTTTGGTGGACGACGTTGATAAGGACATGGTGTCGGAGAGGCGAAGTTGATCTCCGGACGACTCCGAGTGGTTTCAGGGATGGATGGAGATGACGATGGGAGAAGCCTCTGCCCGTCTATTTATATGCACTCCCGAGTCCAGAGACAGAAGCGAAGGTTCACCAGCTGAGGCATAATCCAAGCCGTTGCCATTGGATCAACGGTGAGATCTTAAAGTTCAGTTTCGCGGGCATCGGAAAACGAAGTTGCCAGCTGAGGCATAATCCAAGCCGTTGCCATTGGTTCGACGGTGAGATCTTAAAGTTTACTTATGGGGCATCGGAAAACGAAGAGACGAAAGGTCACCGGCTGACGCGTAATCCGAGCCGTTGCCACTAGGTGGACGGTGAGATCTTAAAGTTCAGTTATCGGGGCATTGGAAAACGAAGAGATGAAGGTGGGCTGAGGCATTGCGATTTGATTGACGGTGAACCCAAATTGCAGCAGTAGGACATCATTTCTCATTCTCTCTCCTCGGAAAACGATCCATAGAAGTTTTTTTTCTCTCTGATTCAATTCAACCAGGGACATCGGGTTACGTTTTCTTTTATCTTTTATCTTCTTTTTTGTTGAAAACAAATGTTGTGATCGTATTTTTTTTATCGGCTTGTTTGTTTTGCTGTACATGTATTTACAAGTACATACAAATGTTGTAAAAATAGATATTATATTTGATCAGCTGTAAAAGTAACTACTGCGTATAAATCTTTTATAGTATTAAAAATTATGCTGTAAAATTATTTACATGTAATGATAATTACATCAAAAATAAAAAATAAGAAAATTAAAAATAAAAGAAGAAAAAATAAATCGAACGAAAAACCTACAATGTAAATCAATCCAGTAAAAATCAGTATGATTTGTGCACAGCCCAAGAGGGCATATGAACCAAGGCTTCT
The DNA here is from genome assembly GCA_001647135.1 of Pontederia paniculata. Classification (NCBI taxonomy): domain Eukaryota; kingdom Viridiplantae; phylum Streptophyta; class Magnoliopsida; order Commelinales; family Pontederiaceae; genus Pontederia; species Pontederia paniculata. The sequence continues at coordinate 10,783 of LTAE01011451.1, read as the reverse complement.
TCTTAGAAGAATTTTATAGATAATGTAATATTTATAATATTATAGTTTTAATCTTTTTATGCCATAAAAAAATATTTTATAAGAAAAAAATAGAGGTGTTCTCTACTAAATAAGGAGCACCTACATTTTTAACCGTAGAATGCTTAATCTATAGTGACTTGATTTAGAAGAAAAAAAAAAGGTTGGAGAGATAATATCCACCATCAATTTAACATCTTACGGTTAAAAATGTAGGTAACATAATGCTCCCTATTTAGCTAGGGAGCACCTACATTGAACCTATTTTATAATTAATAATATATTTTTTACCTTTTACTTGTAATATTTTAAATATAGTTAAAAATATTTTATAAATAAATTCAGCCCGTCTAAAAATTCGACCCATCCTTATCAAGTTTAATCAAATTAGACCTATTGATTTGGGTCAGAGGTCATCTAGTCACTCAACTATTTTTTTGTATATTTAATGTATGATTAAGATAAAAAATGTGCAAAAGAAGTGCATCAAAAATATGATAGCATATGGAAAATGTGCTGATAATTAATCAAATACAAAACATTACCTAATTACAAATACAAAATATTCATAATATCAATCACTTATTTCTCTCTTGAGATATGTTCATTACAAATACAAAATCAAATAATCGCAACGTAATATGGAAATGTACTTAAAAAAGATAATTAATGGCTTCTCTCATATTTTGGTTGAATATCTCTCTCATGAAGAGGGTTTGTCCATTTACCTCACTCCATTCTTGCTTCATTGGTATTAAGTTATTTTCTACCTCAATGTTGGTGAGCAAAGAAGGATCCTCATTCAACGGAAGCAAGGTGGGACCCTTCTTCCTAGGCTTATTATTTTTTTAAATGTTAACGAGTGGACTTAGAGGTTGTTCAACCTAGTTGATAAGTTAGTCAGATTTACTTATCACTTATTTTAAAGTTATCTATGTGTTCGATAAATTTTTATTTTTACTTATAAGCAGTAGGATCCACCAGTTTATAACTTAAAATGAATAAGCTAAGTAACACAATTTATTTTTATTTGATTTATAAGCTATTCAAGTTTGACAAAATAATTTACTTGTTTACCCTCACCTTTAAAATATTACTGATTGTTGCATATTATTTTCTAAGGGTATTTAAATAATTTAAATGAATAAGTGGCTTATCATTATCTTAGAACCAAACATATAATCGCTTATTTTTAAAATAAGTTTGAGCTCTTACTTATAAGCTTTACAATTTATAAGTTATTTTCTATCAACAAACCCAAATGCCATGTTTGGCAAAAAATATATATAAAGATAATATAATATTAATTAATGATTCATTACACTAATTCGTGACTATATCATCATTTGATATTTGAAAAAAAAGAAAAATAATATGAAGAATAGTGAAAGGAGAAGGAACATCGGTTAATTACAAAATTATCATGGAGCATGACTTTATATTATATGTATATTTTTTTACTTATTAATATATTTAAAATATACTTTTAATTTTAACTTTACATAATTAAACATATAAATACTGTTATAAGGATATATTAATCCAAATAAAATTATCATTCATTTTTCTTCCTTTTAGCTGTCATCCAAATAAAGCTTAATGTTTTTTTTTTTACTTTCTTTTCCTTTCTCTATTGTCCTTTCTCTTTTATTGTATTCCTTTTCCATTAATGATTGTTGAACCAAGCAAATCATAAAGATCATTCAAACTATTTCTTTATTTCAAATATAGTATTTTATGATATTTAAAATTATTTCCTAAAGAGTGTCGTGGTCATTGTGCGACATTAGACATCATGTGTGCATTTAAAATTTGGGTTTTTTTCGTTAACATCTCTCAACTATAATTTTTTTTTCAAATATACCTTAAACTATAAATTTATCAATTTTAGTTCTTAAACTTATATCGATTTGTCAATTAAGTCTTTCCATTAAATTTCATTCAAATTCTTATTATAATTTTTATTAATTACGAAATAATAATTTTACTCTTTCCTTTTAATATTATAAAATAGTACTTTTTCACTATGTCTTATATTAATTTAGTAAGTCGTTGTTCACCAGCAAGTTAGTAGACCTTTCAGAAGGAGAATAATATTTACAAAAAATACAAAATCAATCCTTTGAGAAGGAAAGTAGTGAAGCAACCATCCGTCTCTTTTCTAGACTGAAATTGTTAATTTGTTCCACGCCTGTTTTAGAGCCTTCTTATTTTCTTTTTGAATCACCAGGATCTCCTGACCCAACAAGATATGTTGAGCCTGACCTAGCTACTAATATTCGTGTTAGTGCCTAACCATAACAACTTGAACAAGACATTTCATAATTATTAAAAGTTATCATTAAATAATGTTTGTATCCTTACTTTATTTTTTATATATTTTATTATATGTTAAGGGTAAATATGATGTTTAATAATTATTAAAAATTACTTAATAGAAATTTGGATGTAGTTTAATAGAATGACTAGATTGACAAATTAAAATAAGAAAGATGACTAAAATTAGCAAATTTATAGTTTAGGGTTAAATGCGAAAAAATATAACTGAGGGAGTTTCAGCAAAAATATAATTAAAATTTTAAAATTGAGTCTTTGAGTATTAAATTTGATGGGCTCAAATCTAAAGTTTTACGGTGAAAATAATAGGATGTGCGGTTAGTTGAAAAGAAAGAGCTTGATATAATGACATGTGCAATTTCAAAAATTTTAACCTTTTAATTTTATTTACATCCAAACGATATGATATGAATTTTTTAACACATGGTAACACTTTTTTTTAAATGTGAGTTTTAAAATTGATAGTAAAGTTTATTTTTTTTGCCAAACAGGGCATTTGGGTTTGTTGATAGAAAATAACTTATAAATTGTAAAGCTTATAAGTAAGAGCTCAAACTTATTTAAAAAAAATAAGTGATTATATGTTTGGTTCTAAGATAATGATAAGCCACTTATTTATTTAAATTATTTAAATACCCTTAGAAAATAATATGCAACAATCAGTAATATTTTAAAGGTGAGGGTAAACAAGTAAATTATTTTGTCAAACTTGAATAGCTTATAAATCAAATAAAAACAAATCGTGTTACTTAGCTTATTCATTTTAAGTTATAAACTGGTGGACCCTACTAAAAAATATATCAAACACAGAGATAACTTTAAAACAAGTGATAAGTATATTCGACTAACTTATCAGCTATGTCGAACAACCTCTGAGTCTACTAGATAACATTTAAAAAAATAATAAGCCTAGGAAGAAGGGTCCCACCTTGCTTCCGTTGAACGAGGACCCCTCTTTGCTCACCAACATCGAGATAGAAAATAACTCAATACCAATGAAGCAAGAATGGGGTGACGGGATAAGTAGACAAACCCTCTTCATGGGAGAGATATTCAACCAAAATATGAGAGAAGCCATTAATTATCTTTTTTAAGTACATTTCCATATTACGTTGCGATTATTTGATTTTGTATTTGTAATGAACATATCTCAGGGGAGAAATAAATTATTGATATTATGAATATTTGTATTTGTAATTAGGTAGCATTTTGTATTTGATTAATTATCAGCACATTTTCCATATGCTATCATATTTTCGATGCACTTATTTTGCACATTTATTATCTTAATCATACATTAAATATATAATCTTAATCTTACATTAAATATATAAAAAAATGGTTGAGTGACTAGATCACCTCTGACCCAAATCAATAGGTCTAATTTGATTGAACTTGATCAGAATTGGTCAAACTTTTGGACGGGCTGAATTTATTTATAAAATATTCTTAACTATATTTAAAATATTACAGGTAAAAGATAACAAGCATATTAAGTATAAAATATTTGTTTCATGGCATAAAAAATTAGGAAACTATAATAATAATCAAATCTATCTTAGTTAAGAAAGGGAATAATAACATAATAATACTAACAAATCTTGTTTATTTCTTTTGAAACAAAGGACATTCAAGCTCTAAGAAGAAGTCTTGAGGTGATGAATTCTTCTATGAAAGATTAAAATTATAAAATTTATCATATAGCTTGTTGCCCTCTTACATTAACTACGAATATTATAATTAACTTCAAAAAGTTGAAAGTAGATTATAGCGTACAACAGTCGAGCAAAATGTTCAAGATGTGCCAAGGACAAGAAAAAAAAATGTTTACAATTCTAATCCGATTTAAAAATTCACTTATGCCTTATGCAAAGCAATGTAGCATGTAACCAAGGTTGGTTGGCACAGATGGTTAGCGGGTCTATGTCCTGGGTTGAGGGACGAGGGAGCTAGTAGCCCCGAGTTCGAGCCCCAGAGTCGCCACTTTGGCCAGGATTTTCCTTCGCCGTCACCCGTCCGAACACCGGATTAGTCGGGTGCTAGTAACCCTGGACACCGGTGGGGTATACCCATCACCCAAAAAAAAAAAAGCAATGTAGCATGTACTCTCTTTTGCTTTTGTTTTATAAAAAATAGTATATGTTCAACATGAACCGGTCTAAGGCTGGAGCTTCCTAAATGCAAATTTCTAACCGAGTGTGAGGACTCTTGTTGCATGAAAGTTCCAATCCCTAGAAGGATATATCATTATGCTCATTTGGATTCTGCTGATTCTTTTTCTTTTTTCATGATGCAAGTTGTTTTCACACTTGGAACATAATACTTATGGCGGTCAAATATTTCAAATATTAATTGATTATTTTAAATATATATAAGTGAGTGATAATATTTTGGATGATCCAACATTCCAATTGGCATGATCCGATTTAGAATTTTAGATATGAAATATTCTTGGTAAAAAATAATTAAAAAGTATAATATCCATTAATTTATAGTGTTGTCTATTATTAATAGATAATATTTTTTTTGGATAAAATTATTGTGATATAATAAGGTCAAATATTTAGCATGGAATTTCAATCATTAGATACATACTAATAATAATAGTCAATAATAAGGATTAAAGAGAGTGAGAAAAGGTGAGTGAAACATTAAATGAGTACTATAATTTTTAATTGCCATGAAAAGAATTTAGAAAAAAAGATAAATATAACTAAAAAAATTAAAATGACTCTTGAGCATCAATATTATATATATAATAAAATAATAAATACAAAATGAAATTATGTTCTCTTAGTAAAGATAAAAATTAAAATGCCGGGATGCTTGGACCTCTTGGAAGCACATGTTATATAATCTACAAGTACATGCATGTTGGGATGCCTTAGCCTCTTCGAAGCAACTCGATAAATTTGGTGACAAGATTGTTGCCTTGCAAGAAAAGACAGCCTTCTTGAGGTTGGTCATTGTCAAATGTTAATTGGCCCTGAGTCTGCAAAGTTTAGGGGCAAGTGCAAGGCCAAGATCATCAATGATCTTCGTTGGTGATTTCAAGCTAGAACCAAGGTCTGCAAGATAAGGGAGGGCTAGAGGAGGAATTAAGAGTATATAATTGCGTTTGATAAGGTAGAAATAAAGTTTTTTTTATAATTTGTTGTGGGTCAAAGTAAAAGTGCACAATTTTTTATACTTTTTGAGAGAAAAGCCCAAACTTTCTTAATGTGAAAGCACCAAAATATGGGGTGAATAAAAGCCACCCCAAACACACCCTATATATGTTATGAGGAAGTTGGAGGAATTCAAAGTGGCAATTAGTGATATGCTTGGTGAGAATATTAGACACATGATCTTAAAAGGAGATAAACGGTGCATGTAACTATCATTTGACAACGAAGTGGAAGTCCACCTCCTCAGTATGTTTATAAAATATGAGATTAAATAAGTCGAAGATAGGTAGGAGTTCATGCAAGTGACTAATGAAGTCCACACAAGAGGGATTGCACCCATAATAATTCATCATTTGCAAAAGGTGATAAAAATAATACATCGCCAATGTAGTAAAATGAAATTGCTACTAACGATTTTAGGGCTCCCAACCGATAGTTCTAGAGCTCCAATCCGAAGCTCTATATATAGGCGCACACCACCATCAAAGTCCACATCCACATATAATGTTAATATCATAAAACTGCTCCCACTGTTCTTGATGTATATACAATGATCCAATTTGTTCGATTTGAACTCAAATTTGATTATCATCCTATGGAACTTCAAGTATCATTGACGAGACGATTGTTTTAAGCTATAAAGTTCCTTTCTCAGTTTATACACATTATTCTCCTGACTTGATATCTCAAAATCTTCATGTTGTCGTATATATATGTCTTCAGTCAATTCTCCATTGAGGAAAGCAGTCTTGACATCTATTTAGTATAACTCCAAATCCATATAATCAACTATCGCTAAAATCGTCCTAATCGATGCAAACTTAGCCATGAAGAATATGTTTCTTGAAAGTCTATACCGCCTTGTTGAGTATAATCCTTGGCAATCAATCTTGCTTTGTGCTTTTGAAGTGTACCATCTGATCGGTATTTTTGCTTGAAAACTCATTTACACCCTATGGATTGCATGCCTACCGGCAAATTACATAGTGTCTATACTTCATTTCGATTAATTAAATCTATTTCATCTTTCATAACGGTCGTCTATGATTCTGACTCAGATGAAGTCATCATTTCTTTATACATAATAGATTTGTACAATCTTATTTATCAATATCGACGGAGTAACATGAAGCCTCACACTCATACAAAACATAGTCATCCAAGTGTGAGGGTGTCGTCAGGGCCTCTTGGTGCCGATTATACTCGTGAAAATAGTGAGTTCCTCCACATCCTCCAAAGGGTATTTCATTATTATGTATAACTTTATCTTCCACACTTGGACTCCTATCAAATCTGTCTTAGAGTCGTGACTATCGCCGATAATAGTGAGAGGCTCAGTGTCCTCTTCACCATGTATTTCTTTTTTTCATTCTCAAGGAAAGTTGCATCTCGACTCTTTATAATATTTTTTTTCTTCATGGAAGAACCTATACCCTTCGGACGTTTCACTGTACCCGATAAACTTGCACATGATAGTCCTGAAATCCAGCTTGTCCTTTAGCTACCTTGGAACCAATACATGCACTCTACATCCTCTTTTTTTGAGACGACCTAACTCGGGTTTTCTACAATTCCATATTTCGAATGGCATTAATTCAACAGACTTATTAGGAATTCTATTATGTATGTACTTCACGGTCAAGACTGATTCACCCTAAAATTTCTTTGGAATACCGAAATGAGACAACAAACATCTTACTACATTCATTAGTTTTCTATATTCATTAGTGTTTTATTATTTCATTCTGCCACACGATTCTGTTGTGGCGTATAGGGCATAGTAGTTTGTCTACTTATCCCTTCTTGAATGCAGTAACTCACAAATTTTCAGGAGGTGTATTCTCCTCCTCTATCAGTCCTTAAGCACTTTATTGGTCTACCTATTTTTTTCTACTTATGTCTTATATCTCTTAAACATATCAAAAGCTTCGACTTTCCTTTGCAAGAGATAAACATAAGTAAATTTTAAGTAATCATCAATGAATGTGATGAAATATTATTTACTTCTATGTGTATTGTCACTCATAGGACCACAAATATCAGAATGAACTAACTCTAATAACTCATTTGACTTTATTCCCTTCGAAAATTATTTTCGAATATTTTTTTTCGATCAAACAATGCTCACATGACAATATTCTTGCACGTGTTATGTTAGGTACCAAGTTCACTTTGATTATTTGTTCCATCTTAGAATTTTCTGAGTGTCATAATCTATCATGCCATAGATCATAATCACATGCATAGAATACTCATAAGTGATTTTCATTTATTCATTGATAACCATTGAGGTAGAATAAGTCATGTTCAGAAATAAATTTTTCCACAGTCATGACTTTATCATTCTTCCCAATGGTCACAACTCACATGGTCTTTATAGAATTGAACTTCAAGTCCCTTTTTCAAAAGAGCGTGTACAAATATGAGGCTCCACTGGATTCCTGGTGTATACAGCACATCATGAACTACCATTATGTTGTCCCAGATCCAACCTATATTTCTCAACACCTTCGACATCCAGATAAAAAGGTGTTGTTCCCCATATAAATTCTCTATTCCCCTTTCTTAAGCTCTTTAAATTCAACCAAGCCATCATTGGTCTTCGCAATATGGTGTGTCGCTCCAGAGTCGATCCACCATCCAACTATGTCCGTCATCGCAGCATTGCACTCGATAAACCTAGCAAATTCGGGCTTATTGGGTCCTTTCCTCTGCGAACCCTTGTTCTAATTCTGATGAGCTATATTCTGGTCTGATTTCTTCACGGTGAGACAATTGGCCTTGAAATGACCATACTTCTCACAAGTGAAATAGGTTCCGCGAGAAGGTTTCCCATTTGGCCCTTTGAATTGCTTCTTATTAAGACCAAGGCACTTTTGGTGGTGTACCGTGTGAACCTCTTCTTTTGCCTCTTTGACTTTGAACACGTCGACCTTCTTTCTGCATCTAGCCATGTCCTGCTCTATGGCCAATTATGTTGAATGATCTGTCGCCGACTTAATTGTCCCATTAAGTCACAAATGACTCTATCTATCCCAACCAAACTATTATCCACGATCTATTATACTATCACATTTCTTCATGTTTCAAGTGTTGTACTTGTAAAGAAGAAGTATGTTCACCTCCTTTGTAGAGTTGTACCTTTTCATGATAATTTCCCATATATTTGTGTCATCTAATGGGTTTTGAAAAAATCCTAATAAGATTATCCTTCATATATGTATCAATATGAAGCACATTAATCCTTTGTCGTTCTTTCCCACCCTCCTTTTGCTTTATCATCACCCTTTCTTAAATTATCTATGATACCCTCGAAAAAAAAAACTTAAGAGCAAAGGAATAAGTGTCAACTCTAGTTATCATGTTTTAGTCTCTAATATAATTTGTAGCACCACATACCAAGTTGTCATCATCCAGATGTTCCAACTTAACCAGCTCAAAAGCTACTTATTCAGATATCTGAATTTTCTAAAAAATAATTATAAGATGATAAGTTTTAATTCTTTACCATGAATAAATACTTAGACTTACTCTTAGTATATTAGGAAAATTTTTTAAGATAAATATTCATAATACTTTATCCAAAAATTGTAAAAAATATATTTTAATTTTAATTAAAATAATTTCATCTACTTAAAATAGATAATAATAATTTTGATAAATATGTTTCTTTAAATAAAACTCTTTTAAAATTATCCAAAAAACCGTAAATATTACTCCAATAGTTATCGTTATAATTATCATAACGGTCATATTCCAACAACCAAGGTAGGAAGAGCTCGCAGTCAACATGTGTTTAGCGAGTACAATGTAGTTTTGGCTCTGGCTTTCTAAATATAAATGTAACCAGGACACTGGGTTAGATGGTTATCTTAAATGTTGTTAACATATGTTATGGTCGTTGTGCTTGTATGCTCTCCCCACAATGCATTGTTTATATGATCAGTGAGACCTATTTAAATTGAACTGTTACCTCTAAATCTCTATGAATCATTAATATTTCAATCATTGTGAATTATGAATTAAGGGATATGCATGTACTCGTTCTAAGCAACTACAAAAAATTATACAACCATTAGTTGTTTCCGACAATCCACATTAACCATAACAAACACAATAATACATGCAAAAGCACATAACTTGACAATATTGTTTCATGCCATATTCAAAACATCAAAATATTTTGTTTTCCCAAAACAATCACTACCTAGAAACTTAAATAGTTGGGTCAAGAGTTTTCTTCGCCAACTTGATCATTCAAATCTTGACTTTCAGCATTAAGTGACATATTTTGCCTCTTTGATAAAATATTTCTTCAATTTTTGGTCAAGAGGTTTTGTGTTCCCTAAATTCGGTTTAACAATATCACTAGAGCAATCTTCGTCTATCAAATTGGTAAGAGATTTCAGTCCACATTCCGACTTTGGAGTCCCTCTTATAAATTTGAGAGCTAAAGTTATTCTTGTGATATTGGATAAATGGACGCAAAAGCTCTCGACCAAAAGTTGAAGAAATATTTTATAAAAAAGGTAGAATGCTAAAAATTCAAGATTAAGATTATCAACTTGGTGAAGAAAACTCTTTCACCTTTTAATCTTCAGTTGCTATTGTCTTTCTCCTCTTCCTCTTCATCATCGTTCTTCTCCTTCCACATCTTGGCGGAGAATTTACATACAAGTGGTCGTCGATGTTGTGACCCTTGTTCAGATTTACATGAAGAGTGCCGAGCCTGTTGAAAACAATCTTCTTTGAGAGATTTGCATGAAGGAAACCCCCGACGACCTCCAAAATATGAGGGGTAAGCTACTCGCTAGGGAGCCAGTCCGGTCACGTAGGTTGATGGCAGCACGGAGGAGAATGACACAACCCTCCTGGGGCACATCCTTCGCTGCTCCTCCTCTTCCTCCACTGCCGGACACGATGACGATAAGAGTACTATCAACATGGGGTTTGGGAGTCGATATGTAACTACCCAGATTTCATCTCCAATTTATCTCCAAACCTAACTCAGATTTAATCTCCTCAGATTTATTTCCTCCAAATATATTTCCATAATTAGGAGATCAAAGATTTTATCACCTCAGATTTTTATCTCTCAGAAATTTAATCTCCTCAGATTTTATCTCCCAAGAAAGTTAATCCCATCAGATTTTATTTCCTCAAAAGATATTTCCTTAACTAAGAAGAAGGAAATTAAAGTTTAAATTCGAAATTAATTAAATCTGAATTAAATTCATATTGTCCAACAAACTTGGACTCTA